>CM060955.1:51482385-51524885 GCA_030765055.1 Mantis religiosa
ACCTGTAGTGTAGTGTAGTGTGTGTGCGTGTCCGTGTGTGTGTGAACAGCATCACTCGAAGAAGTAGGTTAGATACAAAGTGATATTTCAGTACAGTAGTTGGTAGTCTTCATTCGTTAGCTGGAGTAGAGCTCGTTGCTTCCATTGAGTAGGAATCGATTTATATCTAATTTAGCCAGTTAGAAATATCAGAATAACTTCACCAGTAAATCTTCGGAGTAAATCACGTGATAAGAGCTCTTTCGCTTTTCTTCTGTGAACACATTAACAGCAATATTTAATTATTATAAAATGGACTATACCAGAGCAACTTTTCTCCAAATACATCCATTTCTCCGTGCAGCAGCTTCAAACTTCTAGTTTTATTGAAAATGAAGTAAGATAATATCTCCCTTTATGCGTCCGCAACATAATGGGCGTCGATAAACGTGCTGCCGGCTGCTGCAGTTGCAAATTCTCAGATTTTTCTCTCCCAGTAAGTCGGTCTGAGAATAAACACTATTTCAGCTGGTTATTCGAATTAATGGAGGCTAATCCCTGGGTTATTTGAAGCGAGTTGTCCACTAGTTAAGGATATAGATAAAATTAACATATTTTTCTTAATCAAAAGCACCAAAAACTATAAGTATCATCTAACTTCAGCGTATCAGTAACTTTACTTTTTAAAATAACCGCTTTATAATGACAATAAGCATGCGTCACTGAACTACAAAGCAGGGAATTAATGTGGCCTGAGCGTATCCTTTAGGCTGTACGGACTACTCATAGTGCATCATAGTAAAACATCCCTGTAAGTTACGTAAGATAACACATTACTTTTAGAAGAGTTCTCTCTTCTATCAACACAAGTCCCACCTACATCATCATTAGCCCACAAAGTGCCTGCCAACTTCTCATTCGCAATTGAAACAGAATTTTACACTGTGGCATTGCAATAGTTGTTTTGAAGTTAGCACCGAAAGAAAAAAATCAATTTTGTTTATTTGTTTTACGATTTTATTTAAATTTTGAAAATATTTTAAGAATTTTTGAATATATTATAGTGTTTAAATTAAGTTTAGGAAATCAAATTGTAAAAATAAGACAGGTGTATAGGTTGCTACTAGTGACGCAGATATAAAGAAACATATGATTGCTCTGGAGAAGATAATCAATAATCTCTAGAGGTACATGTAACAGAAGGTTTGATCGACGTAGAAGATGGATGTGAAAGTATAAGTTTCATCGTCGAAGGAGCTGGACTTTTAGAGATTGCTACTAATAATTTTAGAATATGAATGCATTGGAGAGATTTTAATTTCTTTTGTACTATATCATATTGTGTTAACTAATCGAGAATCAACATTAATCCGTTGAAAAGCCTACAAGTAATTTATTTTATTTTAGTAAGTCATTTCTAAGGAAACAAAGGACATCGGTACCAGGTGAGGCTTTAGGATGAAAATTTTCAAGTTCCGGCTGGGAAATCATCGTCTAAATCAGCTTAAAACACAATTAACGAACCTAGATTGAAAAGTTATGAAGTAAATTTCTTATATGTATATAATAAAACTTTTTCAAAGAACGCTGCAACTTGAGAGAAAATTAAAACGTCCCAATGGCTGCCCAACGTGGAACAGCATAAGATGATATACTAGAATTATTCTTTCAACCTCATAAATTTTAAGCATTTCTTTTCATGTTTCTAATTTTGCACAGTTATGCGATAGCTGCGTATAGCTGACTTCCAGATATTGCGCCCCTAAGTCGATGGATTTGTTTCAGAACGTCTGATTGCCTTAGCTACATTGACGTAACTAATTGCTTTGCGTTAATACGTCACTTCGCTGGCAAGTGACTATTTTCCCCGACAAAATGTAGCGGCCATGCTTCTAAAATTATGCGTTTATACTAATATGAGAATTATTTATTTCAGCTATGTACCGCCCCAGCATTTCCATATAAAATGGTCAAGCTTACCATTTAATAATTCTAATATCAAATATCATCTCATATAAACCAAAGAAAAATTAAGTTTAGGGCAGAGGGAGTTTTCCAAACATATAAAACTGATTTGGATCATGAACAGAAAAATACAAATGTAAGCATCTCTGACCGGTATCACGGTATCCTGAATACAAGACTATTTTGGAAGAAATTTCCTTGTGCATTAGACCACCTGCCGAAATTAAACACCTGAATGCTTCTGAACATGTTACAACAAAGGAAGGTTTATTTTTCAATGCTCTATAAATCACGGTTGCAGTGAAAGCCAATCATTTAACAGGTTCTGCTTCAACAAATAACCTACAAAGGCGAATTTTAATGAAAAGTTGTATCATCTTTGATCTCATATGATTTATCACGTGTAATGTTCTAAATTTTTGCGTTGCGATAGAATGAAACGATCGACAAACCATGACGAATCTGTGTGCGTGCAATATCGCACCTGCGTCGGGAAGCGGCGATCTGTGAAATAACATCCCAGATTCAAAAACAGATGGCATAACACACTCCTCGTATGTGGACACGCTCCGGTTATTAACATATTAACTGACAAGTCTCGGCGGGAGTTTACTCAGCTGCTGGTTGTTTTCTGTCTGATTTAATCGGCACCGCCATGAAAATCACATTAGGCAAATTTTCTGACAGCGTTGTTTCTGTATCACACAGATACAGCCAGTTCTACACATGCGCGCGCATACACCTAGGTTCATGTTTCAAAAATGTTTCCTTCTTAACCTTTTTGTTTCATACACACCTATGTGGATATTCAATATTTTTAAACTCACATGTCATTTACCTATATTATCTACGTTATTAAAATTTTGCACTGAAATTTCTTATTTTAATACAGAAATTGTGGGTTAACTGAATAAATCACAACGTACAATAAAATTAAATATATGATGTGAATTTGTGTTAAATGTTAAGGGGTTGCAGGTTTGGCTGGGGGTAAGATGACATTAAGTACAATAATTAGTGACGACTGGTTTTCAGGCAAATTTATAGAATTAGTTCGGAAGGTTAGGCTGGTGAAAGGGGAAGGTTGCTATCCAAGGTTGTCAGTTTAGATATGGGTGGCTAGCTTGGTATTCCCGCAATATGAGATACTATTTCTTAGAAAATTATACACGAACTTTGACTCTAAATCAGCAAATATCAGACAAGTAGAAATGAAGTGGTAACATCGTATATTAAAAGATGGGATTCATTAATCTAAAACACTTTTGATCTGATATCTGGTGGGACCAGACGCAGCTGGTAGACAGATTAGGCATAATTCTTGCATTAATGGCGTGTTATCGCCTGGTAGGAGAATCAAATCACAGACATTCATAGCAGTTTCCATTGATCGGCAATTTCTCTGCTAAAGTACAGAAATTCAATTAAAAGTTACGGAGTCAGAACCAGTGTCATTCTTGAGTTAAATAATACACACCCTAAGATACGTTTCTCATATCTTGAGCAGATAACTGGAATTAACATCATGGTAGAGATCATCAAGATATTGCAAAGGAAATATTGATGTTAAAATTTCTGTAACTTTAAAACAATGTATCTGAGTATTTGTTATAGAATTATCCAACATCGCAAAAAGCGGCATCGACATTCCAAAAACTGCAATTTTATGAAAAAACAAAATCGATTTATAGCCCTTTTAAAGATAGGTTGATGTTCAAGTATTTATTGGGTGTGCATACATGCGTGTGTGTGAGCAGTAAAAGCTGTAAAACGAAATGTTGGTACCAAACTGGTTATTAAACCTTTTAGTTTCGAAAGATGTAACACAAAGATTTTCAACAGTATCCTCCATTCCAAAATACAGATTTCGTGGGAAACATTCCATTCTCCCCCAAAGCCGGTATAACGATGTGGATTTAAAGTAATTGCATGATAAACAAATGTGTAGCTCTAATGTTTTGGGCTTAGTCGTCAAATAAAATTTAATTCGTTAAGAATGCTACATACTTTTTAATAGGTAACTGGAAAATGATAAAAGACAGAAAAAAACCTACAACACAAAAATATAGTCATTTTAAGGTAAACAATGTTTATAGATCTTTTTTGAATAGGTAAGGATGTCGCTTATTTATTTGAACTTTCCAATACTTCATTGTTTTGAGTTTTGTAGGTTCAGTTGCTTTCCGCGGTCATAGAAAAGAAAGAGAAACCCGAAACGATACTCCAAAGTGGATCTACATTGAAATTCTGCAATGTCTCTTATCTAAAACGAAATGTACATGAAACTATTCCTGTAAACGTTAACTCTATTGTTGCTGCTAGTCCCTTGGAAAAGGAGATAAACTTAGGAACCAAAGGAGGCTATAAGGTGCAAACAGTAAATCATAGAGACGCGTTGAAGTCCTAACAGTTCCAGGTTCCAAGATCTGTCCCACCGCTGGAGCTTCTAGTAAAGGCAACAGCGACCTATCCACCAACAACCAATCTTTCCTTTCAGGAAGCACCCGCGACACCTGTACGGCACCACAAGGAACAAGCACTGTGAAAGTTGAAAAGGAACGAACAGGTAGAGTAAATAATTTATCGTATATTTCACAATCCTCTAACTCAATGAGCAATAAAAAATGTACCTGATTCGAAAGAAATTAAATTGTGATAGATGAAAAACCACGACAGCATTCGCTATCTACTGCGAAAAACGAAAGCCAACGTCAGCAGTCACCGGAAATCGAAAGTGAGACTTCCCGAATGCGAGACCTTACACTTAACGTGGAGCTAACTCGCTCGGCATATACCAAAGAAAGGTTTACACAGACTTCGTGCCACTGTTGATCATTCCAAAGGAAAAGCTACTGTTGAGTTCCCAAACCTAAATGGTACCCTAAAAAATGAGATAATAGCATAGCGAAACGAGCTGAGCAAGTTTCATAATTTTCATACGAGCATTTTAATTACCATTAAAATTCATAGAAATGCTTATGATCGAACTCGTGTCTAAGATTAAAATATTTAAAAATTATATTTAATATGATACGCTTACCAGAATCAATAAGTGCATGACCTCAGTTTACACTGGCAGCGTTGTGATATGTGGCAGACGTGTTTCCTTATTGGTGGAAACCTGCTTCAAGCTAGCTCATTTATCCCTTACTTGAATTAGATTCTTGCTTACTTCAAAGATAACGCCTAACATTGAGGGTAAAAAGAGGCTTAGAAAAAACATATATGAAATCTATTGTTAGCCCAGTATGCCCCTCCCCCAATATTTCAGGCAGTTTAAGACGTTATTCTGTCTAATGAACGTAACCTCATGAGTTTCTTTTATACAGAGCAGTGCAAATGCCTCACATAGAAATGAAGGGACTAATTTGCTATGATACAGCATACAGCCCTCTCTATTTGTTAACTTTCAACTTCCCTTCTTGCACAAATCCACATGTCAAATGACATTACGAAGAATGGGCCAGATAACAAAAGATCACGATTCTTTAATTAATTAATAATTATATCATAATAAAATTATAATAATTATACCATTAATTTTATTACTTATGGTTGTATTATCATGTTAGTATTTAAAAGATTAAAAACAAAAGTAGCTACGAAATTGACAGATGTATCGAGATAATGTTCCCTTGGTGGCTATAGTTCAATGACGGCGAGTTATTTTCCATGTCTGCTTCAGAAGAAACTTTACATAAATACTATTGATGTTGTCTGTCAGAGGATTGCAGGCCACCAATTCTTCTCCTTTTCCTTTTCTGTTTTTTCCTTTTCTGCTTCTTCTTCTTTTTCCTTTTCTTCTTCTACGAGATCTAGTACTTATTCATGATACACTAAGCTAGCCACCTTCACTTGTTTAACTAAAACAGAGTAGAATTAATTTACAGAGGTTGTTTTTCTTCATTTAAGATCAAATAACACCTTCTCTCATTGGTTCACATTTGTTTCTTGAGATTTGTTTCAAGTCTGCCTAGAGATAATGCCTGGATGGTTAGATAAGTTTCCAAAATTTAGGGAAGAAAAAGCACTACTATTGTGGTCCCGAGCATTTTTCATACATTTTCCAGTATCATAAACGACCTGTTTTGAAGAAAGATCATATAAGAAGAATATACTGCACTTTGTGATTGGTTGTCAACTTCAGTACTATTGTTTTATTCGTCTTTTTACCTAACACTATCTAATGAAACACTATTACAGATTCAGTCGCATAAGAAAATGCTACTAGAAAATGCTACATTAACAAGGCGATCACCGTAAAAGAACAGCTATATAATTATTCAACAAATTCCTATAACGTGATTGTATTTACATACATTTAACTTCAAACAGAGCGAATGCATCCTTTATAGCGATAAACTAACATACATGCAGTTAAGCATGGAGTTTAAACAATTACAACATTGTACAGGCAGATTTCATTTGATTCAATGTTCCTGAAGTTATTTGTTTCGCTCTAATTCTGGTTGAAGTCCGAAGTTAAAGAAACTGACGAGGAGGTAGGTATCACTCAGAAAGCAGTTGTTCAACACCACGATGGCAGATGCACTTCTATTTTTGTAACGGAAGAGCCATGTTGCTCAACACGTTATCTTTAATGCAATTGTTCCATCCAGTCGCACTAAAATTAGGTACCTACTACACCCTTCCTTCATCGATAGTCAAAACCGTCGTGCATAGGCTGCACCTAGACTAACGCAATGGTGGTATTGTAAGTCTGACACAAAGGAGCGCCTGTAGGAATAGAGAGGAGAGATGCCAGAGCGCAATCAGGAAGATTTCGAGAACGATTAACGCCTTGATATTTTATAGGTTTTTTTTTAATTTTTTGGTTGTAGTAAAGTATTACAAAATTCAAGAAATAAAGAGGGAAGTACGCAGAATTATTTTTGGACAATTCAAGGTATATATTTTCATTCACATACCAGTATATTCAACTTGTAATATCTTTAGTCAAATTTGATAAAAAAAAAAAATATTTTAAGCGACTTCTGTTTCTTTTTCTTTTTAGTAGATAGAATGAATGAGGAACGATACCCGAAGAAAGTACTAAATTACAGACCTAAAAGTAAACGAAACTAGGAAGGCATAAAAACGATGGATAACCCTATGAAATACGCATTTGGAGCACGCAACAAGCCTTTGGAGGTTTAAAGCTTGGGGGAGGAGAAGTAGTTTTAATTTTGGTTTTGGTGTTCAGAGGGAGACAGATACTCAATACATACACACAAACTAATACACATGTATACTAAGTATACTAAGAATATTAAAACGTCCGTTAATTTAACCTTCTTCCCTCAACACTTCTTAGGATTAACAGGTATACCACGACGATACTCTGATTATCCTGATGCCTACACCTCATTAAATATTTTATATTACTACACCTTGAATAGAAATTTTTAGTAATATTATATTCAGAAAATTGTTGCGATAATGCTTATTAGATTCCATAACCTGCATCTACATATAAACTCGAGGGTATCTACCAGGGAAATCCACACAGAGTGAAGACTAACCCCCCCCCCCTACTGACGACCAGGGAATTACCGAGTTGTCCCGAAAGGGCGCCCGGCGCCTCCGTCGGGCTTTCCATAGGGCAAGACCTAGAGACTAACAAGCCCCCCGCCATCTGGTCTTGTGGACTCAAGATGGGATGGAAGTGGATACGCCACTTACGCGCGCCAAACCCAAAGGGGAAGGCTACCGATTGGACCTCGGTGGGGCCATCTGGTGATTTAGCACACCTACTAGGTATGCAGGCTAGTACGCGGGAAGATATGACTTCCCTCAGCCCTGTTCGGAGACTACCCGATCTCCCACGGGTATCGGGAAACACTCCCCCTCGAATCCAACCCAATCCGAACAACTCCCATTCAGGGAGGGACTCGAATGTTCGGCCCGAGGTTCCTCTAATAACGTCAGAAGTACCACGAGTGCTAGGGGTCTGCAGCGCCCGCACCCCAGCAGCTGAAGGGGACGGATTCCATATACAGTAAAGTATTGATATTGTATCTTTTGTGTGGCACTTGAGTGATTGTAAAATAACTACTGATTTTTAATTCAAATCATAAACCATAACGAATAAAAATATTTACAACATAGATAGTTCTCCTTAATTCACAAGTTTATTTGGAGGGGTGATTATATATTTTCCAGATATACATTATTTGTTTGAAATTTCTAATACGTTATTACTTTCTGAAGTTTTTTTCTTGTTTCTAGTGATCATTTTAAGAGCAGAGAACTTCAAGCTCAGCATATGGTGAAGATTTACCGTAGCTTCAGCTTCCTATAACCCCATTGTAACTATAATGAAACCATTTCTACAAACCTTTGTAAGGATTATCATGAAAGAAGTAGAAAAACGTTGTAACAATAATTGACAGAATACGAGTTAAATAAAGGCAAACAATATTGGGTACATATGTTAAGAGGGTTTTCTTTTTTTTCTGCTTTTATATTCCTACTATTTTGCAAATAATATATGAAACTTTTAAACCTCAATATTTTTGCATATTTTGATAATATTCTAACAAATTAGAGCACCAGTTACTGGAGATGACACTTAGCAAACGCTGCACCTGAGGCACTGTTGCACACATTTAGAACAAAACACAACTAATCCGTCGAACTGTATCACAACTGAACTGCTTAGTCACAACTCATAAGTGAAGTATACTCGGCGCTGTCCAGTGAACTCGCTGAACGCACATTCTTGAGTTTAAATCAACCGATTGACCGACCATTGAACGAGGAAATATTCTAGAACAGAAATGTTCTCAAAGGGACAAAAGGAATCCTCTGTAACCGGATTGGGCAGTTGTACAATTAAAGGGACCGAGCATAGCATTACTCAGATACTTGGCCGGGTCATACTGCGCTAATCCCTCCGTGGCATGTTGGCAAAATGAAATAGTAAACACTGCCGCGCCAAAGTAAATTGACTGAACAGAGCGCGCTCGTACAGAAAGCAGTAGCATCATTTTATGTCCAATCCATGACAAAAATCCTGATTTACTGTATTTGCAAATCCAGTTTCAATGTGCGCTCCTGTACAGTGTAAGGTAAGGAAGAACATGATCGTATGAAAATTGCATTACACATAAAGTCCCTGTGCATGAAACACGCCTATAAAAGTATGTCAGATTGCAATGGTCAGCAACATTTAAACAAAATAAAGTCATTTAAATCCGTAACACCAATTCGAGTCTCAGATTCATTTGGTTTCATGAGTAGCAGACGTAGATGGTCTACTTCTCAAAAATAAACTTTTTGACCCAGATGAAGTTTAGAGTCATTTTCGAATGCTGAATTTCGAGTTTTCTGTTTCGTGCTCGCTAGACTTCAATTTTTTCTCTCGTCAGCGACACTTAATCTGTGTTTTTATGTCTGTTTCTTAAAAGGAGCCAAGGTGTATATTCCCACTAAATGAACAGTATTGCAGCACGAATTCTTACATTATAAATTAATTTTCACGGATATCCATTAATTTATTAACATAAACTTTATTTTTCTGTATACTTTCTGACAATCATAATAATTCGTTTAAAAATTTTAAAATTATATTAATGTATGTTAGCATTGATTTTGCACATCCTTTGCATCAGCTGTTGAGAAATTGATTGATTTGAGAAAGTGGACTTTGCCGCAGTGAAAGTTTAAAAAAAAATTTAAAAAAACTATAGAAATACAACTTTGTCTCGCGTTACAACTTTTGCTGTCAAAATAAAGTGAACTAGGAGTTTTCCTCTCCCCAGATCTTCATAATAAATTACTCGTAAAACTTACAATTCTGTGAAAGACGCAAAACTTTGAGTTTTTACTTTTACTTTAAGTCAGTCATTCTCTCGGTGGTGAGAATACACAGAGAAAGGAAGTTTTCTCCATTTGTATTACCTATGCATTTCTGATCCCCAGGGAATATGCAGCCTTTCCAGGAAGTTTAGAAAGGGGAAAGAGCTTATCATTCGATAAGCGGAATGAATCAATCATGCACAACAATGTATCTTTGTGTTACACCTCCATCTGACTGTCCCTTTGTACTTCCTCCCACACTCGTAGCAGCTGTCACTTTCTGCATAGTACAAACAGTTTTTGTGCAGAGTGTCCTTGCGACAGTGAAAGGTGAATATGTTAGTATCTCTTACATAAACCAGACGAACATGCGAGATTTCCAAAACTTAACGTATTCAACTGAAACTTTGGACAAATAATGATTATATATATAATACAAATTTAAGCTCTTGTATTATAGAACGCTTTTTACAATACTAATTGTAAAGCTTTAAATATACTTTTGAATTTATATTTTCATGAACTATAAAATAACTTATTTGAACTAGCTTCCCAAATAACAGAAGATACTTATAACAAGAAATCACTATCATGGGGATCAAAAATTAAACATTATAATACAGTAATTAAACCAGAAGCACTGTACGCATCAGAAACATTCAACGTGATTTTCAAAGGTAAGGTAAGGAAGCTGAAATTAAAAGAACGGGAAATATTAAGAAAAATCAATGGACCAAAATTTCAAGATAATAAAATAATATATATCAAGAATGAAACTCTACAAGAAAATTGAATAACTCTCAGATACCATGCAAAAAGGAGCATACATTTTTATGGCCATCTTCTCATAATGAACTCTAGCAGATTCACTAAACAAATCTTTGATTTCTTCCGTAACCGTAAAACAAATCCTAACTGGTTTAAACAAACTGAAAAAGACTTAGTAGCATTAAAATTTACTGAAAATTCATTACCTGACGGGACAAAGAAAGTAATAATTAAAAACATAAATATAAGGTTCAAAGATAAATTTACATTAAAATCCAAACCTTTTATCTCGGCAGAAGAAAGGAAAAAAGATCAGATAGAAGAGATACTGAGAATAAAGAAAAGAACAGCACATTAAATTATTGATTCAATGTACTCCAAATAGGGTGAAACGAAAAGAAAAAAGAAAATAGCTTACAAAAAATAAATCTGTAGTTACATTTTTAATTTCAATTTTTAAATTAAATTTTCTTAAATGTTACACTTTATTCAAATGCTACTAACTTATATTTTATTTTATGTCATACAGGGTAAATCATATCGGATGGTAATAAAATGGGTGAAATAAGCTCAAATGAGCCCAGGGTCCTTAGAGCTTAGAGTTACTCAACATTCGTCTTTCAGGATAAGGAAAAAGCTCAGAGAAAACCTTATCCAGATAACTTACCCTGACCATAATTCGAACCCCGGACATCTTGAATGTGAAGCAGACACGCCACTCCCACACTACAGAGGCGGGCACTGGATAACAAATACGTCTTGCAATAATAACTACTCATTAATTGACACTGTTGGGGAAGCTACCTCCCAAACTTGGGGTGATGGGTTAGAAATTGTTTTCTAAGATATGTTTTAGAATGTTGAAAACATTACAACGGGGAAAAATACTTATGAAAATCAATATACTCAAGCACGACTAATATTCTGTGTGTATATTTAACATAAGACTTTCAGTTTAAATGCCTGTTTTAAAGTTCACAATTTAGAAAATAATTAAAACCTGTGCAAAAGGCTTCAAAATAACTCTAGACATTTTAAAAAAGTGTATGTGAAATCTCAGTGAAGCTGCAAATGTCCTGGACCCTCCCCTTCTCAAATACAAACGTTAAATAGCTATGTAGTTCAAGCAGTTTACCTAATGACAGTCTTATAATCAAAACAACCCTAAATAATTGTAGCCACTGAACAAATAAACAACTAAAAGCTAATTTCTAACATTTCCTTGATCGGTTTTCTTAGAAAGAATATGTAATGTACTATTCTTTGAGAACTGGTTTGTTATGGAAATAAACTGATAACCCTACAGCATTTTAACTTTCACTTTCCCTGCCACTAGATACTTACCTATAGAAAGTCTAACTTTCCTTCTAAAATTTCAAAAAGAAAAAGAAAATGAGAAAAATGTGTTTGGATAATACTGCATATCAAACTTTAGGGGAAGGTTGGATTTTATATATTTTAAGCACAGTTATCAATTTATAAACTGTAAATTCTTTACACAATTAGTATAACGATTTCCACCAATATTACAGTTTTCAAAATATTTAATTGAGTTACCCTTAGTATAAAATACCGTATTAGTTTGAAACACGTGTACTGTAAACATAATGATTGTAATTAGTCTTTGTTGAAACTGAAAATGAAAAAAAAATACACCAAAGAAAGATATTCATGAAGTGACAACTAATCTTAGAATATATTGCTGTCTGGTGAAGGGATAAATAGCTTTAAGTTATTTGTATTACGCTTATATTACTCTAACAAATATTCCTAAAAGGAAAACAAATGTGAAAGATTTAAGATATTCGTTGTTGAATTTAAACACATTTTCAGTAAATTACCCAAACCAAAGCTATCCTATACTATAAAATATTTTCGCTGTATTAATTGAAGTGTTAGATATCTCCGTACGATTTATTAAGACCCAGCGATATCTTATCATGTGCCATTATTGTTAACTTATACAGAAATAATCGATACGAAATGGTCAAATAGTAAGTGTATTGTACAACTATGGAGAAGGACATTTGAGTGGAATCCGTTGCAAAGCTATTTGCATGTGTTTTATACACTATTAATTTGTGCTCTGTCTACCATTCTGTATTGAAATCACACCGAAACTACATAATTTGGTATCTTCTAAAAAATCCACACTTAAAAGGGTATACGTTGCTTGCCTGTCTGTGCGTTAACAGTTTAACTCAAAAACAAAACTTCAATTAACTATCAACATTTGTTTTTAAATTCAGAAACTTAATCCCCATGCACCAAACTACTCTTTCCTTGGAGTTGTTTTCGTCAAAAACAAACAAAAGTTTTTTTTTTTTTTTTTTTTTTTTTTTTTTTTTTTGCAACGGGGTAATTTTAATATACAGATTAAATTATCCTACACCTAAACTGTAGAGGAGTTCGTTAAAATACACAACTTACGTGTGTTCTACTTGGGATATTTTTATTGCCTTTAACAAACAAGATTCTTGTTATTAGTACTTTCCCTCCAAAATTGTTTCAGTTATAGTCTTTCGCATATTTTTGTTTCATTTCAATATAGTATAGATGAAAATTCGCATTTTATTTCCACACATTTGCGCTGTTACAGCTTAAATCCTTAAAAATCCTATTTGTAATTATAGCCCAGACATATCCAACTTATTTTATCACAAAGTTATTTAGTGAATTCTACTTTTGGTGGAGAAAGTGTTAAGAGATATTCACTGTTCCTGGGTTTGCTAATTATATTAACAGGCACTTAAAATAGATTATAGCCACCATTTCCATGACGAGAAATTCAAATAGAACTTCAAATCGATGCATGCCAATTATATATTTAGTACAGGAAACTTCTAAAGATAAAATAACAACCGAGATCTGTACACCGAGGAATCTGCCTGATGCTGCTGAGGAAGTGACTCGAGGATGTAATATTATGTACAGCTGAACGTGTTTCCCTTCATCAGTCACGCCGATGGCACGTGGCTGTGGTCAGGTCTATCCATCCGGAAGTTGGTCGCGTGCCCCTAGGGCGCCACTGATTACCTTCAGTATCCGTTGTAATCCAGATGTGGCACGTTCCTTAGCTGTAACTGATTCAAATTTTTCCGTTGCTTCAGTGCCATGCCACGAGTGAAGGTTGTGACATTCATGTCCTTAGATTTTATCCAGTGCAAGTACCATGCATTGTGTCTGTTTTATAAATATTGTCAAACATTTCTGAGAAATATTTCCATATAAATGGCTATAATATTCTGGAACATGAGTTACAAAATCTCACCTAGTTTTCTACACATGAGAAACTAACATCTATCATGTTAAGTTATTTACAGCATGCTTTTACCTAGGACTGATAATTAATGAAGAAGGGTTTACTGAAAACATGTGGGAAGTGTTTTCAAAGGTTCAATCGTGATAACGAGATCTTTTAACGGAAAGAAACACATCCTACATGTTAAATTCACCGGAATCTTCCCAGTATATGAGGAGGAACAGATTTAAAGCCTAAATTTGAAGTGAAAGAAGATGTTTTTTTTTTTTTTTTTTTTTTTTTTTTTTTTTTTTTTTTTTTTTTAATTTACGTACTCCACCGTTAAGTCATATCGGACGGTGAATGAAATGGAAGAAAAGATGCTCAAATGAGTCCGCGGTCCAAGGAGCAGGGAGTTACCCGACATTCATCTTTCAGCATAAGGGAAAACCCCGGAAAGAACCTTATCCAGGTAACTCACCCCTACCACGATTTGAACTCGGGACCTCCTAAACTTGAGGCAGACACGTTACCATCTACGCTTCCGTGGCGGGCATTGATGATGATGATGATGATGATGATGATGATGATGATGATGATGATGATGATGATGATGATGATGATGATGATGATGTGGATGATGATGATGATGATGATGATGATGATGATGATGATGATGATGATGATGATGATGATGATGATGATGATGATGATGATGATGATGATGATGATGATGATGATGATGATGATGATGATGATGATGATGATGATGATGATGATAATGATGATGACGATGATGACGTCTCCATCAATCATTCTCCAAACTATTCTTAAGAAGTAGTTCTCTATTTATCTTAATGTAAACTTTGCAAAACTCCTTTTATCATAGATTTCATACTAAGAGGTAGAATTAAATGAGGCACAAATAAAAGCTTTGATGTTGTTTTTAATCGGGAGTCGGTTTATGCAAAATTCATCAACAAAGCTTTTTTGCCTCTATTGATGTAGAACTGGCTCATAAAGTGGTCAGTGTTGCCCAAATAATTTCACAAAATACTGTCGAATTGCGACGCTAACAGAGAAAGAAAAAAAACAATTAACATAATGAAGTTGATGCATATTAAACTACAAATTATCAAACGTAGTACTTTGCCCCTAACACCGATGTAACGCCAGAGAGAAAACGAAACAGCACCAACTTAGAAATCTAAAAAACAATCTTAAAAATCTGCAGCCCGTTTACGCTTGAAAATTCAAAGCTTACCGATATGACACACTACATCATTGATATATTTCGTTACAGAAATAAAAACTATATTGAACAATAATTGATTGATGAATAGTAAATACACACCTTTACTCTTAACGCATATGTATTATTATCACGTCAAAGTATTTCCTTTTTATATGACAGACATACAATATCTATAGTACTTGTAACAAGATTTTCATTCCAAATGTCATTGGAATTATGTGTAATAGTTATATTATATAAAAATAGCATGTGTCATTTATATACTTTGCTATTCTCTGTTGAACTATTTCCCTTCAAAGATCTTTGATTGCACACAATTTAGAATATCCACGATTTTTATGTAGAATGGCAACGAGAAAGGATCCAACTCTTTGATTGTATAGTACTCTAAAAAACAGTTAACGTGAAGTCATTCCTCTTTCTCCCATCAATGTCCAAGTCTAGCTGCCTGGATAACGAACATAATTGCATAACATGTAATGATCACCTACTTTGATGCTCAAACTTTGGTTTTTAAGTTTTGTACAAGAAAAATTTAGGTTTTGTTTGGATAGCATTGCATTTATTGCTATCATTTATACATTTTTGACATACTTAATCCGTCTAAAACGTTAAACGCAGTTACTAAAATGGGTTAAACGTGGCAAATGTGCACTTTTAGTGATTTTAGATAAGAAAAAAAATCATTTATAAAGGCATAGAAAAAGTAACAATACGCTTACCTCACAAAAATTCATTATTGACTTCACTTAATATTGTTGAGATTTCTCCATCATGACAAAACCTTTTTCTTCCTAATTTCAGATTTTTGACAAGTGAATTAACAATTTGCTGGAGACATACAATGTAAATATTCGTGCATAGAGAAATGATACAAAATAGTAGCTTTTCTGTCTCTACATTTGGTTAGAAGTGATGCTGATTTCCAAAATGAAACATTCTTCTTATACATGTGCTATATAAAAGCTGCACAAATATGTATAGTCATATAAAAGATAAATAAATCACATTTTTACCTCTTTCTGCTCGAAGGGCGAGCATTCTCGGTGATCCTAGACCAATATTGTTGCACTGGCCTTTGTGTAGATTAAATTGTAATTTGTATCTAGAGCGATTACTTTTCCTTCCGATATATTTTTTCAAATTACAAGGGTACTTTTCCGTCAAAATAGCTCGTCCAATATGCAATGTTCCCAATTTCAGATCATCTATATTGATTCAGGGCCGTTTCACTTTTAGGAAGTAAAGCATTTCAGACAACTATCCGAAAAAAAACCAACAATCCTACTAGTCATACTTAATATTTTCAGTGGTGTTTAAAATCCCTTCTTATTGCAAATAACACTACAGGCGGTGCACATTGCTAATACATACACTAAAACAAGTAGTAAAGGATATTTGGGAAAAGAATATTCCAGTTTAGGGTACCTTACGGGCAATTGTATTTAAGAATACAGGCAAATCTTAAGGAGCAAAAATCGGTCGGGGAAGATCGTTCGTGGGGGATTTGCACTACTGATATACAATTCAGAGTCCACAACTTAACAGTCTCGTTTTGGCTGAAGTAGAATGTGTCTTTAGGTATAAGAGGTCTCGTTTTCACGCGAGCATGTGATTTGAGGGTTGCATAAACACTAATAAAGAATTATTTATCTGGTGTCTCAGAGAAAGGTAATAATAATAAAATAATAAATATTAAAAACAAAAATAATAAAAATAATAATAGAATAATAATAAAAATAATAATAGAATAATAATAATAGAATAATAGAATAATAGAATAATAATAGAATAATAATAATAATAATAGAATAATAATAATAATAATAATAATAATAATAGAATAATAATAATAATAATAATAATAGAATAATAATAATAATAATAATAGAATAATAATAATAATAATAATAATAGAATAATAATAATAATAATAATAATAATAATAATAATAATAATAATAATAATAATAATAATAATAATAATAATAATAATAATAATAATAATAATAATAATAATAATAATAATAATAATAATAATAATAATAATCATAATTATAATCATAATAATCATAATAATAATCATAATAATCATAATAATAATCATAATAATAATCATAATAATAATCATAATAATAATCATAATAATAATCATAATAATCATAATAATAATAAATCGTAATTTTACCTAAGACTTTTAGCACTTAAAATGCTCTAAAAATGTCAAAATAATCTGAAAGATTCAGTTTCCACCAGCTGCATTTGCTTTTGTGCATATAAAATTGTAAATGGCACTACTTCGTTATTTTTAAGTGACATCACCAATCAGCATTTTTCCTCTCTGACTCTCTCTTTCTCTTTCTCTCTTATTAAAGTTACGTCCTCCAACGTTAAGTCATATTGGACGATAGGCTGCGCCGTGGCTCAGTGGTTAGACCGCTTGGCTCTCCCCAAGGCGGCCCGGGTTCGATCCCAGGGGACCGCAAAGTGAGATTTGTGATGGACAACTCGGCGCTGGGGTGGGTTTTCTCCGGGATCTCCAGTTTCCCCACCATCTCATTCCACCTGTGCTCCATCTTCATCTCATGTATCATCAGTGTCATCGCCTGCGGTGCCGTATGTAGTAAAAGTGGGCGTTAAACACTACGCTACTATATTGGACGATGAATGAAATGGGTTAAATGATACTCAAATGAGCCCAGGATCCATAAGGCTTAGAGTTACCCGACATTCGTCTTTCAGAATAAGGGAAAACCCAGGACAAACCTTATCCAGATAACTCATTCCCACCGAGATCCCAGCTAGGAACCTCTTGAACGTGAGGTAGGCGCGCTCCCATCTACGCTACCGTCTCTCTCTCTCTCTCTCTCTCTCTCTCTCTCTCTCTCTCTCTCTCTCTCTCTCTCTCTCTCTCTCTCTCTCTCTCTCTCTCTCTCTCTCTCTCTCTCTCTCTCTCTCTCTCTCTCTCTCTCTCTCTCTCTCTCTCTCTCTCTCTCTCTCTCCGTCCCATGTCTCTCAATCTCTATCTCTCGGTCTCACTCAGTGTGCTGAAAACAATGGAATTTAAGAATATAGTTAGTTGCTTTTAGGCCCCTTCCAGCTACTACGAAATGTGTAATTAATATATTTCTGCAAACGTTTTCTCAAGCAACATACTTTTGACAGAACAATTTATAGTTTATAGCAGTTAGGTAAAATAAACCATTGCTTGAAGAGAAGTTCTTGAGTATGTATCACAATAAATTTAAGATTTTTAAGGGGGCGAAATATCTGCTAATGTTTTCATTCGTGGATACTTAGTTGATGCGGGAAAGCTTTAAAAAATTATCACATAAGAAGTGTAGGTCTTATATATCAGCTGTTGTTTTCCCCGTATTACCTGTTTACGCTTACAGTTTTGGTCTGTTTCATGGCATTTTACTTGTTGTGAGCACTTGGTTACGAACAATTGACCTGTAGGTATAGTGGAATTTCCAGTGATTAAAACAAACGGAAGTAAAGTTTTTGAAGCCGAGCAGCCCAAGTTGGCATTATTACGTTGTGCGAGGGGGTGAAGGGAGGAAGGCAGGTGCAGCAATAGTCGCGTGTGCAGAAGGTGATAAGCCGAACGTCTCTCTCCACTGACGCGCATCGGGCCATTGCCGTCACTTGTTCCCTCACGTGGAAATGCAGACGGAGAGAATTTTCTCCGCGCTATAAAGCCTGAAAATTGAGACGGCCATGTTCTTTTATATGCCCATCGTCGGCTTGCATCATTGACAAAAAACAGCTACCGCTTTGAAGTTGCGCTGCTATTATCGAAAAATAGAAATCATGAACGACTGGCGGCTCAGTGCAATGCGATTATCATTACACCGGTTGGGCAGGAAGTTGAACCAATTTAAAGTAGTACCCCCGATTTCCTTTCAAGTCTGTGGAGTTACCTCATCTTGCTTATCCGTATTTTACGTGTTATTAATTACGATATAGTAAAACTGCTGAGGTAGGTAAGGAAACATAGCGAAGATATCTGTTTTTCAAACATGTAAACATTCATTACCTAAGGATTGAACCAATAATTCAAGTATAAACTTAAATTATTATCGCTTCAATCCTTAGGTTGTACTTTTCGAAACCACTTACACATTGATGAATTACAAAACAATACTCTAGGCTTTCTTGAACAAATGTTTTTGAAACTAAATTATTAGTCTTGATGTTTACTGTTTGTCGTCTTGATATTGTATTGTAGTTGGTTAAGCCTTGTAATTTTATTATATTCATTTTATAATTTATTCCTAATATACCTTTGAGTAAAACAGGAATCACAAAATTGGATAATAAATAAATACTTAAGGGGAAATTACAGAGCGGGACGACTCAGGCAATTTCGTCTGACGTCCGCATTTGAGAGACCCGGGTACGATTCCCGTAGCTGAGCTACCTCACCCATTGGGGTTCTTTTTGAGGGTTTTCTCGGGTTGCCAGACGAATACTGCGTACATTAATTACATCTTCCCAATTTCCTGTCCTCCATTTCATCTCCATATCATTTCGTATTACCCATCTTTCATCTGGTGGTCTCTTTCAGGGTAGAAGTGTCGGTGGGCCTCGGCGGTGCATGGCAGGATGATATGCTTCAAGTAAATCAATTCCTTCTTGCCTGCCTCGATAGCGTAGATGGGAGCGCGTCTGTCTCACGTTCAAGAGGCCCCGAGTTCGCATCTCGGTCAGGGTGAGTTACCTGGATAAGGTTTTTTCCCGTGGTTTTCCCTTATCTTTAAGACAAATGTCGGGTAGCTCTAAGCTCCATGGACCCTAGACACATTTGAACATCATTTCATCATTTCATTCACCAACCGATATGGCTTTAACGTTGGAGGACGTAAATTAAAAAAAAATATTCCTCTTCCGATAGGGCGGTTGCCGGTCTCCGAACCCAGGTCTCGTGGTAGGACTATTTCCGAATCAGAGTAGAGTAGGAAGTCCGTTGTCGTGACCTGCCGGAGGAAGTTTCTATCTAAGTAAAATGTAGGAACCCTGCCCTCTGTAATGTCATGGCTCCTTGTGACTGTCGCCCTCTGTCTGCTCTCGGCTCATCCTCACTTCCCGGGTATGCCGGCGGAGGATTAGACCAAATTTGACCTCCGTGCCAAGTTCCATCAGAAATAAATCAGCTCCAGAGGGAAATTAATGTCGTTCTTTTAAGGGTTAAGTGACGTGCCCTCCCGGTTTTGTTTTAAAAGGTGTTATGCACAAAGAATTGTCGTTATCATTATCATTATCGTGACCATCATCATTATTATAGCTATGTTATAATCTATTCAAATAGTTTTACTATGTCCTACCTGTGATACAGATAAACATTCACCGGAAATTACGAGGATGTTGTTTTTAGTAACATTTAAGTCCGTCCTTAGTTCATATGACATTATAGTCAGTAGACATTGATAGAACTTTCAAACTGCTATCTAAACTCCAACCATCATCATAACATAATGGGCACAATAGAGCCCACCAGACACGTGAAAAAGTGGTCTCTTTTATGAATACTTAACAAATTTTACGAGGGATGGAATGGATGTGGTTTGCTGTGTGTGATATCATAGCGCAAAGTTCGGTAACAGCGGAACTTAATTTCTTTTCGTCTTGCCTTTAATGCTTGGAAATTCCAGCATGGAAGGATACCATCGTGAGTGGATTAATCCATCTGGCATTTATTTGAAAATAAAGTTAGTCTGAGGTATGTTTTCATAGATAGTACTTTAATGGTTGATAATTTATGCTTTAATCACTTGTTAATGACCAACTAAATAGATAGATAGTAGAACTAACAGTTATCATCGCAACCCAAAATAGTATACAACAGGCACGTATAATATGCAACCATAATATTGACTAGTCTTATATTTTCAAGGATTTTTTTTCTCGATTCTGTTATAAATTATGTATCACACGTATGTCCCACTATATATGTTTGGAACACAAAAAGAAAAGCATTCAAATCAAAACAAATCAAACCAAACCAAAGCACCTTATTAAGCAGAGGAACCCTACTCATTTCTTTATTGTATTACGTCCTAATAATGTTTGGCCTTCAATGGTCACGTAAGCGTTTTTATCTCACGCACATACAGGTTCATTTTTCTGTCCTACTTTTTTGCATTGATCTTTTTCCTCTTAAAAATGCATTAGTTCATTCCTCGTACATGAAAAATCTGAATATTAAGGTAGGCTTATTAATTTTTCACAGCTACTGCAATTACTACAGCACATGAAGGCCAAAAAGGTCAGTGAAACGACTAATATACGAGCAGACATTTGTGTGTCATGCAGCGTTGATGACCTTATTCTGACATAAGAATTAATGCCATAAGATATTTCACACTCATTAACATTGTTCCGAATATTAAAACAGTATAAGAAATGCATATAGATATGGTACGTTTTCTCGCTGTGGTAGTAATCTAATGACCCATGGACGAAGATTTAAACCTAGAGAGGGCGATTGACTCGTTCCACGTTAAAATTGTTACCCTTTCTCAGCTGAACAAAAGGTCGGAAAAACGGAAAATTAATAATTCGAATCAAGACGGTATTTAAGCTTGCTAGATGAAGATTTCAACAAAATTATCATTTGGACAAGAAAAGATAATTGCTTTTCATTTTCTCAATGGCACTAATAATTTTGTTTAAAATACAATTGCAAAACGCTGTCATTGATAAATAAAACTTATTAAAATATATTATATCAAAGAAATTGTTCTTTTAGTACTTGCAGTTCTCAAAAATTCCTTCCTATGTATTTAAGGTTTTCACATGTCTAACCTTTTCCATTTTATCTCATGGGTTCTTTAATAATGAAGACTAACATACGAAATGCTAATGGTTGTATACTGCGCAGGTAACCAAATACATATTGCCTTAGAGTGTCTCTAGTTTAAAAAAGAAATGTTGCAGACATAGACTTGCTCTATACTTGTATATGTGTGTCACTTACTTCATGTTAATGCAGACATTTTAGCAAAAATTATTTTATTTCTAATTTTAAGAGAAAGGGGATATGGGAAAATGCTTTAAGCAATAGCCAAATGTTTGGAAAAAAAAACACATAGCTGCTCCCTACATGATGGCTTTGAAATTTTGTTCTCTTTGTATGGCCAAGAGATAGTTTGATGTAACGTGCTGTATGTTTTTGAGTTATGTTTTCAAAAAGAGCTTTTCTTAACTATTCCGGAAACGTCGAAACGTGTATCTGCACCAAAATCTGTGCATATATTTTGCATAGAATACAATACCTTCTATACCTATGTACGTGGTATAAAGAAAGTGAACATAACGACTTTCCATTTCAGAAAAGTGTAAACTTCGAAAAATTTAAGTAAATAATATGGAATAACTTGGAAATGGTTCACTCCATACAATATTTAGCATAAATTTTGCGTTTCAATTAGATTTACATTTTTAATTTTGCAGTGTAATTTCGTCTTTTACAGTTCCAGTTATGCAAAACTCAACCGAATGAAGGCGGCTTCTGAGGATATTCTCAGAAATTTAAAATATGCTTTTCATTTGAAATGGAAATTTCTTAATTATTTTAATTAAAAATTTAGAACCATTTTTGAAAAAAATAAATATTTCCAAAACTGTTTTATATAAACAGCTGTCTTCATGTCCTCACGCACAATTTCTTTTCTCAAGATAATTTTTGGAGCATCAAAACACTAAATTTCACTGAAATCTTAGTATCGAAATATTCAAGTGGAACTCAAACTTTAATACAATATACTTTGTGGTATAGAAAGTAAAAATGTATCTAAGATAGCATAATGTGAATAATTGAACTGTGAATGATACAAAATATTATATATGTGATTATGGGAAGCTGTAATGGTTGGAGAAAGTAATACAAATGAGAGAAATCAAGCTTGTTATGGAGAAACTCAGCCTCATGACATATACGAACAATGTTGAAACCAGAGAGGGCCAAAGAATGCTATGTTTCTCTCCCAGTTACATTTAAGTTTACCTAACAGTTTTAAAAATGTATGAAACCACAAAGAGATCGGTAGGGATAGCCATTAGGCGTGATTCTTCGTGTCTATGACAAGTTCGGAGGGGGGGACTTAGCATCTTGACCTATAAAAGGTATTTTGTACCTGTGGTTAGCATCTTGACCTATAAAAGGTATTTTGTACCTGTGGCCCTGATGCCCTCTGGAACTGATTCTTTTTTTTTTTTTTATTAATTTTACGTCCTCCAACGTTAAGTCATATCGGACGATGAATGGAATGGGTGAAATGACGCTCAAATGAGCCCAGGGTCCATAGAGCTTAGAGTTACCCGACATTCGTCTTTCAGGATAAGGGGAAACCCTGGAAAAATCTTACCCAGGCAACTCACCCTGACCGAGATTTGAACTCTGAACCTCTTGAACTCTGGAAGTGATGAGTGAGGTGACAGAATACCAAGGGTAGTCAGACCTGAGGAGGACAAACGCTCAGAACTATCCACTGAGGGTCGTAATATGGCTCCTCCCGTGGCCTTAGATATTCCTCTGGAAACCTGGAACCTACCCCCATCCGGTAGGTAAGAATTTACAGAGAGCAATTGCTGTCCGACGAAACTTGTTGACACTTAGAACCCTCAAACAGCTAACTATGGTAAAATGTGAAAAGAAATGACAATTATGGTGAAACAATGTATCAGGAAATTTGGAGGTTGGAATTATTATTTCCAGTATTCGCACAATGTCCCAAGGGAAACACCAAAAGGCCATTGATTAGGAAGTTTGGCCATGTAAATGTAACCCACGACATCTCGAAAGCGAGCCATTAGATTGGTCCTGTAAGTGGCAGGAGGTGTGAATGTCGTCATATGCCTCAGCGAATAACTGCAGCTTCACAACGCTTTCAGATTGCAGGGTACTGAATACTCAAAAGTAGATTTACTACCTCACAAGTAATGTTCGAAAGCAGAGAAAATAAGCGAATGCTTATGCAATGTGCAACAAATGTTCTCTTACAAGGCTTCATACAGCGATGTGCTCTGAAAAGAACAAGGATTTGGAGAAATAAAATTAAGTGCTCCTGGTATCAGTCGAAACAGGTAGCGTTTACATTGTTAAATAGCGTTGAGATTGTTGCAGAAAAAGAGACAGGTCTAACCAAATACAGGCTATCTTTATGGTAGAGTGTGGTGTTTTTACTTCACTGTACCAGAATCCTTAAAATAAACTGGGAAGTTTTCACTACGGACGTAAAACATTCCGGTCGCTCTGCACCGCCTCCCTCCCGCCATCCTGCATTCGATTCTGAATCCAGAGGGAACATTGTTTGAATTTTGGGGAATTCTATGAAACTGTCGTGACTAAAGTTTTGGTATTCATGTGGCTGTTCATAGTTCCATGATAAACATGAATTGTGACGACACCTGGACGGCCAGTTGCTCGTGCTTGGCCACGTTCCGTATCGACGGACACATTACTTGCTCCAGCTAATTGCGTGGACAGGTGTTGCCTGCTAGGGTACGTACGCACTTCCTGCGAGGAGCGTTGCGGAACTAGCATGGCGGGAAACCAGTCAGTCATTGTAAAGAAACCTTAACACAGGGCTTCCCAAACCGGGACCTCCTACCCTGCAGTCTTTGAACTCCCTGGTTTAAAATTTGCAACACAATCCTTCCGATTGTAATTATTGATTTAAAAGTTCAGAATATCATTAATTTCTACAATTAAAAGTGATAAAATTAGAACTGTAACTAAAATTATAAAAATAGACACCTTGGAAAATAAAATAGAACTAGAGCAATAAATATATTATCTCCTGGTGTTTAACCCTGAAATATCACAACTAGTCATGACAATTAAACCATACATTTGCTTCTACCTCTTCCTCCCTTCTTGATATAGCACACAAATCATGTCCATTTATCGTCCTCTAGCCATTACGCCATTTTAGGCTTCGGTTAGGGAGCCACAAGTTTGAATCAGAGAGAGAAATCCAGGGATGGTGATTAGCCCGGTCCCAGGAATGGGAGTGAGAGAAGTGGATGAAGAGAATGAGGGTGTATCGGATGAAAGGAATGATAATAGAGCAATTTGTGGAATAATGATGTGGTGAACCGGAGATCCCAGAGAAAACCCGCCCCAGTGTCGTGTTGTCCACTACAAATCTCACTTTGTAGTCACCTGAGATCGAACATGGGATGCCTTGGTGAGAGTTAAGCGGTCTAAACACTCAGCCACAGCGCGGCCTTACATTTTTATATTAGTATATTGACCATTCCTCCTTTTTCAACAAAAATCATACAGTTTCCCAGTTGTTTTCAAACTTTTGGATCCAGACCACAGAAGACAAATTACACATTTAGTTTTTTTCATTACAACTGAACCACAATTGCTGGGCAAGAAAAACTAATATATTAAAAACTGTCTGTTGTAGATAAATTCTGATGAAAACTGAAACAAGGTGCCTTTATGCAACTACCCAATGATTACTTCAAAATAGTTAACACAGCTTTAAAAATGGCAGAATATAAGAATTTATAACTAGCAATTTTGTTATTTTAGCTAAAATCTCAAGTGTGAAGTCATTTCTTATATAGGTACTCAGCTTAAATAAACAATGTACTTTTGGGTGTTTTACCACTTCATCTACCAAGAATAGAGATAAAGCAATCAGATTAAAGTAAAGAAAAACTGATTTCTTACTTTAATGTGACATTTTCTGTTATTTTATATAGCCGCTACAAATTAAAATAAAAGCTTAAAATTTTATCACTTCATATTAGATGAGATAAACATTTACATAAATAGTTTCACTATACATATTGTCGTAGGTACATGGGGCTGAAGCGGACCGCCTTATGAAATTCCAAACCATTCCATAAAAGTGTAAGAAAGAACTGAATAATGACATCAGTTCAAAGAATGATAAAACGTAGGAAAATGGTTGATGCAACATAAAAGCGCAATGTAAATAAATTTTGCGATTTAAAGATATCCATATTTTTAGTGCAAAACCTATTTGCACTATGGTTTACCAGTAATACAAAATATGCCAAATACATCCATTTGAAAAAGACTTCATAGGCTGTTCGCAAAGATTTCCAGGTATGCTTGAAAAGATAATATGTACCTAAAGATCTAACAAAATTACTGTTTTAATCAGAAACCGTTAAGCTATTTTTAAGAAATTCAAAACATAACATAAAACATTATCCACGTGAAGAGTAATTACCCAATGGGGAATATCTCTAAAAAATAATTGTGTCCATCCTTGGAAAGTGGTAAACCTAAATACGAAGTAACACAGACATATACACGCGCGCATGCGTACACGTACACTCAATAACTTCTATTTCGATATTAAAATATTCGCTGAAATACAGCTTTTCCTGTACCTACAAGAATTAGGCGCCTCAAAGACAACAAATAAAATTAAAAGGTTTATTTTATCTGGAAGCAAACTCCTAAAGACAGCGATGTACAGGCAGCAAACATTTTGCACTGCATAGATGTGTGATATCACAATGCACAATAACACTGTAAGATTATATAAGTTTCTTTAGTATCTGCAATACTCTAAGCTAAAATAATGAAGTCTGCTGTGGAGGATGCGAAACGGAGGCTCTCGACTTTATTGCTGTTTTGAAATGACAAGGAAGTGTTATACCCATTTTGGAAAACTAATGGGTTGCTTAAATATTTAATTTACCGTAAAATCTTGAACCGATTCAGTCTATAACAATATCATACAATTTGTAGTATTATGGGACAGAATAAAGTTAAATATTTAGCACAGACCGATTAAAGGAGTAAACGGTCAACCAAATTGCAGCTAGTAGATTTGCATTGTTCAGTATCTATGATTAATTTGTACTCTATAAGTATTTGCCTATTAATAGTGCTTCAAAAGTGAATGTGTATTTAAATAGTGCCTATATTAATCATTATTAGCACCTCGCTAAGTAGTTCGTAAACATGACTATGTATTAAAAACAGAAACTAAAGTAGGTATAGATATAGATGACCCAGGTTTTTTTCTTTGGTTTTGAATCTTTATTTGATTTAAAACAGTTAACATTTTTACAAACGCTACCCCTAAATAAGGAAACTTACAAGTTTATAATGTACTGATACATTTCTTTTAAAAAATTAAGTTAATATTATTTTCAGATAAAAATTATTTATGGTAATGATAGAACATAATGATAAATACGCCATAAAAGGGTGCCCTTCCGTGACAACATGTATTGTTATTGCTAGTCCGAAGGCCATCTCCTGTGTAAGTAGAGCCAAATGTTCTAGTGAGCCAAGGAAATATAGGGCTGTACAGAGCATTTTGTAATACAACTAGCAGCTTTACTTGCGTCATATGTAAATATTATTATTCTCCCTCACTTTCCTTAGATCGCGGCTTCTTTTTCCTTCCATTATCCCCTTCTTCCTCTCTTCTTTCCATCCAATATCCTTAAATCGCCTTCACCACTCTCTATATCTCTCTCTATGGGTGTGTGTGTGTGTGTGTGTGTGTGCGCGCGCGCGCGCGTGTGTATGTGTGCAGGTTATTTCAGTAATACTCCTTTTTCTGGGATATTAATAAAAGCGGAAAAATAAATAAAATTATTTGTTTCTCATATTTGCTCCAGACTAAAAACGATCTTTAATGTTCATCCTATGGAATTGTTAAAGCTTTTATAAAAAAAATATGTTGTTTCAAACAGCAAGAAGAAAACTTTATAAGCAGGATATCTCCGTTTGTATATTTGGTGTATATTTGTCCCCCAAGGACAAAATAAATCAAATGTAATTATTTGCAAAACACTTCACTTAAATTTTAAGCAAATTGATGAAAAGTTCCACAGAATTAAGGAGATTAGTTTCGTAAACTTTGTGTACATTTGAATGAGTAGAGCCAGACTGAAAAACTCAATACCATAGCCGGGACTGAACCACGGATCTCCCGCTCTCCGTGCGGTTGCTCTAACCAACTGAGCTACTATGGCAAACATGCCAACTTAACGTTAAATTCTCCAACTGACGTGTCTCATAGCATATGAGAACCCCTAGTGGTCTACCCGGAAACATGAGTCTGCCTTCAGCTGCCTTCCAGACGGAGATGACCTCAAAGACTATTCGCAGAAATCATAGAATCAATATATAATATTTCTAAGTCACCAAATCCCCTGAAGTTTAAGATAGTTGATGGGCAAGAAATATTTGGAAACCCCTGTCTTAGCCGGGCATGCAGTGACGAAGCATTCGCTATGTAGATTATGGCGAACATTCTAGGGGAGGGGTCCTAAATGTTAGTTATCCTCGGGCCTCCATTCAGCGTGACATAAATGAATGGCGTGAGTGCGCATGCGTCCTGCAGATATAATTACAAGGCATATGCACTAATTTGTGTGAAACTTGTTATATCTTCACGTTTGTTATGAACTAAAACATCTCAGTTTACAAAAGAGAAAGTTGCATCATTGTCAGAATGGAGCTGAGTTAGGATAACCCATTTTAGGAGCTGAAGAAGTGTAAAAGTCATACAAGTAATATACCCAGATCTGATGATACATCCTCTACCCTCTATTGTTTATTACTGGTTATACAAAACATTCTTATAAAAGTTTATTTTTCCGCTTAATTCATTTTATTCGAGATAAACATTTGTAGAAATATTGCATATTTCGATAGAATATTAAGGAAGCTGTGATAGTCAAATATTTAAGAACTGGACGTATGCTGAAACGGTATTACCTGTCTCATAATGTTTCGCCAATTTTGAAGCGACAGTGGTGTCCCGATGTATGTCAGCGCCATTGTAGGGTGATCTTGCTTTAATCTCGAGCGGAGTCCTATAACAGGGTACGAGTGGGAGTGTAATAGAAGTAAGGATGACACTGGAATGCAAGTTTGAAACGTTTAATAACTTTTTGAGTATTCACTTAAATCGAGAAGTTGCCAACCAATGGAAACTAATATATAAATATCCGGAGTTAACGTATTTGAAACCTATACTAAGCGATAACACGTGATTCTGTTATTGGGGCAAGAAATGGCGCCTTATTCATCTACGTTTTGCCCCGTAGGCGACCAGTCCAGAAGTGTTCAAGATTCTGCCTAGAAATAGAAATATTCTACTCAGCTACCAAAATTTCTCCAATATCCTCCCCATAAAACACGCATTTCCGGGGATATGTTGATATCTGCATTTTTGGATAGATGAAAATCTGTCTCAAACTAGAATGAAAACATATAGGAGACAAGGATAAAGATACTTTGATGGTACGCTCTTATATGGCATGGTTGGTTGGTGATGAAAGTAAAGAAAATAAAGAAAGGGAAAAAATAAATAAAGTTCCTTTGTAAAATTATAAGGACAGTGTCTGCCACACACAAAGGTAGGAATTAACATGAATAAATATTTTAACTGGAACAACTGCCGCTTTCCTACAAGTTCCCCTTACAATGGTCCCTTATTCTTCTATGGAGGTGACAAAGTTTTATTTTTTCGAGGACAATCTTGGGACGACGCCTATACTAACACGAAAAGAGGATGCTAGAACCAGAAAAGCTAAACAACGTCCACAAAAAACATTCAATTAAAAGAAAAAAAAAAACTTAGTGATATTAGTTGAGAAGGTTTTGTCTGAAACGTACTATAGTTTGAGTTTAATAAAGTCATAACTGATCTTCATTATGTTATATCTATGGAATAATTCATTTTTGCACGCGCGCACACACAATAACATTTTCAAGGATGTTTTTCTGATTGTGAAATTTTTATTCAAGGGCAAGAAAGCATAGGTACACTTTTGGGCGAAATACAGCTCTTCTGTCTACTAGTTGCGTGCCGGAGAAAATAAAAACAGGGTAGCCAAACCATCCTGTAAACAGTACATCCACTTCACAATTCAAATGAGTAGCACGTAATCCAAACAAATTATATAAAAATGTGTCATGAATTATTTGTTATAACGAAATCTCGATACTAACGTTTTTAGTGCAGCACAGTATTTCTATTTACTATAAGGAAGCAGGAGATGCAGTAAAACTCTATCCTACAGAGGAATTTCTGTTCTTTGAATTCAATGAATTTTAAACCCAGATATCATAATAAATTCTCGTTGCATTTCAATAGATATAAACCGAAATAAATTTATATTGCGTGACTGAATGTATCTAGGTTCTTTTAACCACAGGAATAGTCTGAAGTCAAGATTATATGATTAGAATGATAAAAAGTGGCATGCTTTTATTATTCTGGAAAAATTACTCTTACTAAAGGCAAAAAGATAGTCAAATACTTGTAAAGCATACCACTATACGATGGCTATAAATCCCATAATTTTGGACGGCCACAAGATAAACATCATCATCATCTTCAAGGATTGGGCCCTATGACCCGTTCCGTTTTCTTCAAGAGCCTACTATCCTTCCAGCGTAGTGCTAGGCGTCCCACATCTCTCTTTCCCTTCGGCAGATAATCTAAAACTCTTATTGGAAATCGTTCCGCGTCCATTCTTAAAATGTGATTTTTCCATTCATTTTTTTTTCTTTATTATTTTACAGTTTAAATTAAAAATCCCAAGCTCTATTATTTTTTCGTTTCTTACGTGGTCTATTCTTTTATAACCTGCCACGCTTCTCAAATATCTCATCTCTGCCGATTCTAGCTCTTTGCGTTGATTCTTTGTCAGTGTCCATATTTCGGAACCGTATGTTAACGTTGGAACTGCCATTATCTTATAAAATTTCATCTGTGTTTCCTTTCGTGTTTTCCTGTTCAACATTCTTATTACAGTCCCACATTTGATTGATTCTGTTTAATTTCACCTCCATATCCTTGTTATTTGCTACTGCTACTGTGTAGCCTAAATAGTTAAAACTATTAACTTGTTCTATTATTTTATTGTTTATAACTATTTTTGCTCTTATGTTGTTCTTTCCTCTAAAATCCATTACTTTAGTTTTGTGTTCTGTGATTGAAATGATATATATTTCCGCTGCTGTTTAAACTATATACTGCTCTTTGCATGTCGTCTTCTGAGTGGGATATCATCACTTGATCATCAGCAAATAATACTGTATTTAAAACTATGTTTCCATATACTTTGTTGCCATTCTTGTACCATATTATCAATATAGATATTAAAGAGTTTAGCTGATAGAGGGCATCCTTGTCGTACTCCTTTATTTATGTCCACTGCTTCTGTTTTCCTTCCATTCTTTATTATTGCTATTGTAGTGTTAGAACAAATAAAAACAAATAATGAGTATTATATACACCTGACGATCGCTGTCCATTCTTAAGCAAAGAATTCCTTAAAAAGTAAATTATATTTTACCTCCTTCTAATTAATCAAGATAAACATTGGCAGAAAGAGTTTTAATACACACATTGTATAACAGCAATAGGGAAATATATTTGGAAAAAAGCCTTAAATGATGACTAAATCTTTTAATGAATGGTTGCTGAGTGAGGGCTTTGAAACTGCATCCAACTTGAATATCCAGGAGAATACATTCTTAACCGACTTACCATTTAAGGTAAGTAAGTATTTGAAAATCTAAACCAATGACAAGGAATATGTCGGAAACAGTCAACTCCATAAATATATGCATCTGGCATAAATAGTATGCTTGAACACTATATACATTTTTTGTGGGATAAGATTTTGTCCATCTCCTACAGTTTATTAGTTATGTAAATTAAGATTACTTCAGTCTATTCCCAGAAAATTCAAGATAGATGTTTTATTCGTAATGAAAATTACTTAAATATATGTTATCTTAAAACACTAAAGAGATATATTTGGAAAAATAAAATATAAGAAAACTGCAATATATGTGAAGTTCTTTTTTTTTAGTTTACATCCACCAAGTTAAGTCATATCGGTCGATGAATGAAATGGTGCTTAAATGAGTCCAGGATCCACAGAGCTTAAGAGTTATCCAACATTATCTTATTTTTATTTCTTATTTTTTCAACATAAGGGAAAAATCCGTTAAAAACCAGATAACTCACCTGACCGAAATTCAAACTGAGACCTCTTGAACGTGAGACAGATACGCTATCAAATACTCTACAGAGAAGGGCTAGTTTGGAGGTGGAGGATTTCTTGAGAATCTTGGTGTCGCATGCCCAAATGATCTTGAGCTTTAACAGCAAGCTTTAGTTTATTATCTACGTACTTCCTACTAATAGCGGAGAAACCCTTTTTTATTTAGGGAGTCTCAAAACATCCCGTGAAATCTGGTTATCTAATTGTTGGTTGAAATACTATACCATCTCTATTTTATTTTTACTAGGAGACTCAAAACATGTATTGGCCTTGAATTCTCGATATTGGTGAATTGAACTACCTAGAGAGTACGCGGCAGAAAATATAAGATGTCTTTATTTGTTGAGCGCCTCAAATCATGTATTTGCGCTGGAATCTAGGTATCAAATTTTTGTTGTTATAATTTGCCTATTTACATAACTGAGTTCATGGAAAAGAAAATAAAAACGTCAGAATACTTCTGTATTTGAAAAGCAGATGTAATGTCAATGCTAATGTAATATGCGCACGAGTCGTGTAACATGGTGCAAAATGTTATCGTGGAGTTAGTCCCTCCTCGGCGTGTGTCTGTTGTAGGTGAGGAGGGGGAACTGTCACACCTGCTCCAACTCTTCGTACAGGAATTCAACCGGACGTGACGTCAGGAACTGTCACTTCCTCCTGCTACCGCTTCATATTTACCTTTGACATGAAAATGTTAATGTAACATCGACTTACACTGTTAAGGGTACACAGTGCATTTTAATATCCATGTAGATACATATTTCAACAAGGTAATCAACTTCCGTGCTCCCTTGGACGCGATTAAGAGTAATTTTTGTTTTTAATACAGTATATTAGCTTAGGATGTCAGAACCCAAAGCAGTACTGTCATTATTGCTTTGGTATCGGTTATACTCGCCCCAAAACCTTCTGTGTGCAGAAAGTAATGTGATGATTAGATAACAGGGGCATTCGATACAAAAATTGTTAAATTTTGCAAATCTGAACAAATGCATATGTATCTAAGCTTTTATTACATTTTCGCATAATATTACAGAAAAAGAACAAATTTTCATATTCCTATGTACATAATTTTTGATAGAAAAAGAATTCAAAAAAACAGACATTCTGATGCATTGCGATGAACATTATAAAATTGTAAACTTCTAAATGTATCATGTTGTTCTTGAAATATTCATCCTTACTATGAAGCATTATATTTTGTATAACGCTAAAACTTTTCTAAAGGAAAATAAATTATGCAGCACGTTTACTTTCCTAAATATCAATCATGCTTTAAATAACTGAAATCCTCTATCAATATAATACTTCTCACTTAGAGAATACTTTTATTCTCTTCATTCACCTTCAAAATCAGTATAGTGAAATGTTGACGTCACAAAACAGTAGGAAAACAACAGAATGACTGGCCCTATTTTGCTAACCTGCAAATGGACAAAAGACAAACTCCAATTGTAATCTGATCCTACAATGTTTGGTGATTTATCTACATCAACATTTGGAAAGAGTTTTCTTTTTCTTACACCTACCAATGCCTTTCATAAAATTTAGTTTCCCTAATAAAATCACCCGCTAGGTATCGACTGTTCGAGTAACAGCATACTCGCCTTACACCCTAGCAATCCCAAGATAGATTGTCTGTTGGGTTGGAGAAATTTTCCATTGCCTATTATTTACACATTATGGAAGTCTGAATGTGGGATAAATGGAATATTTCTGCATATTATAAGTTCACATACAACAGTTTGTATTTGCCATACTATTTATTCTTATAAACAAAAAGGTTTTGTTTCTCTCTTTTTTCTTTCTTTCTTCTTCCCTTTTAATTTTTATAGTGATTAACCCCTTTTAATTACATATGACACTATAGGCGATGGACACATAAAATTTGCTAATGAAACGTTACAGCCCTAAGTTAAGGGCTGGAATTTGCTAGTTATGGGGACAGGGGAAAGTCAAAATAAGGAAAAGAGATAAAACAGAACTCAATCACAGAGGAAGTTCCTCACAGGGTACCAACCGTGGACGTTCCGTTCATATAACCAAGTCTTAACGGGATGGATCATACGTAACTGTAAAGCTCTGCAAGAAATATTAAAACTATTACATCAAAATTAAAAGTTTTCACATAACTTAAAATGTGGTGTGTGTATTTAAATAATAATTAAAGAACCCAAACAAATTTTCTGTCCCCAAACCAACATTTAGATGAGCAAATGCTGGTTAACTTTAATTTTCTCAAAAACGACTAACGATTCAGTTTAAAATAACGAATGCTAAAAATACTTACACGTCTAGTAACATTAATATTTTGAATTTTCTGGGAATAGCCTGTGAAATTATCTTCCTTCTCTAATTTTCTGTAACGTGTAAACAAAAAGAGAAAGACAAACTTACAACACGACAAATGCAGAGCTCATTGAAATATATCCACAAAATATAATTTTTATAACTGTTAGATTTTGCAACATCCATTTTTTACTTCTTTGAGGACTCTCAGGTTGTACTGTTTTGCAGCATCTATAACGAATCTTACGCGGCTCTTCCCCCTCCCCCCGCATGGATTATTAAAAACCTGATTGCAGCGTTGAAAAGTTGTCTATTTTATCACAAATAACCAGGGGACAAGTAACCAGGTTCTTGTGCTTGATGCTTTATTTGGGGTCATTTCCTGCAATAAACATATCATGAGTAATATAGCATTCAAAAGAAGAGTAATACAGATAAATGGGCTGCAATCAGTTTGTCGAGTCAACATTAAATGTCACTTCCACTTATGCACTTAATGTAGCTATTTTTATCAGCTTTATGGTGTTTTGAAACCATCTTTTTCTTCTTACGATATATTCAGCAAAGTTTGTTACCACAATCGCAGAAGCTACAGCAATCAGTACCCAATGATTAATCGCATGTTTCTTGAAGATAAAGTTGCTTTTGCTGAAATATATTCCCGTATAAATAGAGGACTATATACAACAACTGCAAGGTAAAGTTGCGCAGGAATTTCTGTCTATATCTGAGCAGTAAAACTAAAGGTGAAAAGAAATGTAAAACTTTGTATTTAAGTGCAACATGAAATCCTCCTGTTCCTTATTACATTTTACGTAAAAAATTAAGTTAGTTTTAGTTTCTCAAAAAGGTATCTGTAACAATTTTGTCTAAGATTTACGTGTTTCAGTGGCGAGCCGAGAAATAAATTGTATAACATGGATTTTCTAACTCCTCCTTATATGATAACATTGCATAATTCTGTGCAAACATGTACACAGGAAAAATGTAAACCTTATTAAAATAGATCATTCTTTCTGCTGTCTTAGCCGTTTCTGATATATTCTATGTTGCAGGCTTTAAGCTTTAGAAAGTATCACTTAATTGTATGCTTATTAGTTTGATAGTCTCTCCACCATTATTTTTTCCATCGAAGGAGCTTGTTATGAAGATTTCGAAGCAACTTGAAATCTGGAAAACTTCTTGCTTAATTAAAAAAAAAAAAAAAAATGTTATATAAGTGTGGTAATTTAGTGAGGATTTATTTTATATGAAGAGTATAATATGTAGTGTTTATTTTATATCTGCATTTGTCCTTGGCAGAAAAAGTTGTGTGAATGCATCTCATTAGATTTCTTGATTTCTTGATTCCACAGTTAAGAGCATTCACTAGACTTCTCCAGACTATATTACGGTATGGATCATTGAATCTCAGATATTTTCAAGACAGATCCATCCATAACAAGGTAATAAAGCATCTATATATCCACTGAATCACTTTGGAATCACATGCTGATTGGTGGAAGAATATGGCAAATGTATAAAATGCAGCAAAACCGAAAGGTTCCAGAAGCGCAAGAGAAAATAAGTATGTACCTATATGCGGTTAATTTAACAGTGTAAGCTCCGGAACGGGTTAATGAGAGTTCGGTCACGTGACCGCCTGTCCAGTGGGTGGCGCGCGCATCGCTTGAGCAATAAACCGTACACTTGTTACATAAGAGTGTATACTGCTAACCAAGACTGCCGCCTTCTTTTTATAAAGCTTATTAGGCTTCTCCTGACTACCAATAGGAAATACGTTGTCATTGTGTTAAATGCACATCAGAAAAGCTATTCGTAGAACTGAAAAGAAATGTCAAAATGTCATATATAGGATATACAGAATGTCACACTGACGTTGAAGAACTCAGGATTCATTTCATTTATTCGCTAGCTACATTGTACAGAAATTTGGGGAGAAATAAATAAAAGTAACTAGTCATTAAATACTATAGATCAGAACTGAATGAACACAATTATGATTATTTATAGGCACCGGATTACATTTTAACCTGATGTGACTGTTATTAGGTCCATGCATTGTATTAGGTCATTTTGTCCATCCATTCATGCACATAAAACACAACCCTATAAGTACGGCATTGATATTTCATTTATAAAAGTTTGAAGAGAATGCGTCGACATATTCTAGAATTAGTAACCAAATCAAAGGCAAATTAAATGGAGAGCCTCTCATGCATTTTCAATATTTAGGTGAACCATTCCATGAAAAACTGGATTAAAATGTGTACACAAACTTTTCAAAGACGTGTTGACACATTAAAAGATGGTTGCAGTTTATACAACCGAAATGATACTAAATGATTAGAAAATTAACCAGCTAAACGAGGTACAAATAATGGTTATTTATATTTATTTATATAACTAATATATAATCTTAGTAATTGTGACACAGATTACACACTCTCTATATACAACATTTCATGCAATAGTAGCACTAAAATGTGTAAAAATAACTTGTAAATTTGCTAAAAGTAAAATTATAATGTATCAAGAGACCAGAGGTGCATCACGAAATATGGTTGCCATTAAGATGATACTAGAATAAAATGAAATGTTATGATAAAAATATATAAAACATGGATTGTACTCCTCTTGACATTGTCAGTCAAGCCAAGAGGACCAAAATTTCAATGCCATACCATTAGACATGAATTCAAGCCATACACTGCAGACCGTGGCCGAGAGCCCATTAACAAGTTTATGGACTTCTTTCCAAACTGTTTCAATGCTAGTGTAATAATTTATATTTCCCTTGTCACGCAGGAGGCTGGGTTCGGTTCCATACCGAATATTACATTTTAATCTATCTAATCATACTTTAAATGGGTTAAATGTATAATTTAACAGCAAGAAGTGATGCTTTTTTAAAACATTTGAGATTGGCTCTTGCATATTTGTCTAGATATCTGTTACGTTTTCACAGATGAAAATAATATACACAAAAGATACTACTGAAGTTTACCAAATGCGTGGGGAATCTCGTAGATTTACAAAACGGCGTGCAATACAATGTAATGTTGCAATCCACTAGGTATACTTGCAAACTAAAAGTTTCACAATTAGGTAAGTAATGTTATTCTTTAAATGGTGACGAATATTCTTTAATTGAAGAATTTTGGAACAATTCAAGAATATTCATAAAGTTAATTTAAAATCGATAGAAATGTAGAAGTACCTGTTTTTCTGAGCGAGATGGATTCACAGTAATAGAGATAACGTATCATATATAATGTTAAGAAAAACAATTATTTGAATGTGTTTTGATCGGCAATTAACTAATTTTCAATTAGAGTCTATGGTCTTTGAACCAGCGTTCAGCCACGTTTATTATCCCATGGTAGTGCCATCTCTGGTTTTTGATGAAGAATTCGATGACACATACTTTCACTACTTCAATATTGTCAAAATTTCTTCTACGTAGAAAATGGGTCATGTATCGAAAACGATGATAATCTGATGCTGCGAAATCAGGGTGGTATGCAGGTGTGGTAGCAGTTCTATTCCTCCCAATTTCTGAATTTTTCTCGTGGTTGTTCGTGCAGTAACTCTATTTCGGTTAATTAATGTTGTGTATCTTCCTTTCAAAATATCATGAACTCGTTTCAGTTGTTAAGAATAAAGATGCGCATCAAACACCCACCCGTGAATCGCACCTTCAGAATTACACCAGACACACAGCAATAATTTGGGACCAAAATGATTTCTTTTAAAGAAGACTGGCTGGTAGGTGGGGATCTGCCACTATTTGGAGGCATCAGAATTAATGTAATCATGTTCCATCCCAATTTTACCCAATTCTCCTGACGAATCTATCATCCATGGGAATATGGATAAGTTGACGACAGACACCCACTCTTCTTTCAGCCTGTTGTGCTGCCAGGTCATGAGGTACAGATTTAGAGCTTCTGTACGATTTTCCACGTGTTTTAATGTGGAGATCTATGTTATCTTTTGATGCACCAAGCTCTTCTGAAAGCCTACCGGTAATTTTTTGCGGATCTTCTTGCAAAAACTGGCGTGTGTCCTTCATTCTTTAGTTCTTCCAGAACGTGCTAAATCTTTAGTGTTTTCGTCTGCATTGTTGAAACGTTAAAACCATCGTTGTGCCACACACTCAATAGCGATACCTACTTCCCCTTCACATATTCTTCGAGCTGCGGCAGCAGCTTTATAATCTTGTTTCCAGTAGTGTCTAGGATTCTTAAGTTCAAACTTTATCTCCATTTTGTGATTGTTTATTAACAACTGAAGACTGATACATGCTCGCAATGTACGCAATACTGTCATGGCATCCTGTAAATAGCATTTTCCAACCAAAGAAACCCTATACATTTTCCAAAATACAAAAATAAAAAAAAAATTGACTTTACTTATGAGACGAGGTAACATGTGCGTCTCATACTAGGAAGTTCCTGGTTCTACTCCCATTGAGCGCCCACAGACCTTAGATTTTTTCGCGGTTTTCCGGTCTATATGAGAATGTTGGTCTGATTTCCCATCTGTCAAGATTTCCTTTCCAGTATTTACTTTAGTTCCCGTTTCCTTCTGAACTTTCAATGTGCTTCTAGGTTTCGCGGGATATGATTCTGGCGAGAGTGTTTGCTCAAAGGAAAGAATATTCTCCACTACTCAGCTGCTTGGTCGGCGGGTCGTTCAGCACTCTCTTAGGCAGTTCTTGCAGAGAGTCCGGTTTTAGGGCCTGGAACTGTTAGGGACTACTGCGCTTATGTTCCTGTCTTCCTGTGGTTGCTTCACTTCATCCTTTCCTCCTGGGGGTGGTAGTCTCAAAAGATCTATGCAGATCACAGTGTGCATCATGGTTCCCTCTGCTGTATAACTAAAAGATTAGCTTATATTGCGAGTAATAATAGATTTTTCAGATTGTTTTGTTACCATCCACTAAGTACCACAGACAAAGTGAAGAAAAAATGGATATGGACACAAAATAGTTAAATCAACAAGGTAACTACCAGAATTAAGGAATTAAGTATATATTAAATTATGAGTATGATTGCTTAAGAACCAGAGCTGAAAGTTGGTTATATTCAGATGTACATAGCTTAGCTTTAATATATAATTCCAAGGGTACCCTTATTGCCGGCTGCTGTTCATCCAGCTGCAGCCAAGACCAGGAGGAGTGTAGGATGGGGGTGGTGAGGGTCACCGCGCCGATTCCAAGGCAACTACTTGACTTCGTACTGTCGTTCCATCAGGATAGCTAATCAATTGGCATCACAAGGGGACCAGTCGGTAATGGGGATCAAACCCGCGCTAGAGGCGGACGTACTACCACGGGGCTGGTAGCTTCGTAAACAAACAAATAAATACCTGAACGCAAGACAAAATATTGCAAACACATCTAAAATTTCACACCATGTATACATGTACGATACTGCTCATGTCCAATGTCAAAGAGTAGAAAATGTGCATTAACTATGTTATTGTGAAAATATTTTAGATGTCCCTTTTACATAAATCTAATAATGTTTAACATCCTTTAATCCAGTAATTCATACCGGATGAATAAATTGGTGAAATGATGCTCAAATGAGCTAAGGATTTGTAAAAGCCTCGTTACTTGACTTTCACCTTCTCAGAATAAGGAAAAAATTGGAAAGAAACCATATCTGGGTAACTTGTCCTAACCGACATTCAAACTCAACCTCTTGAATGTGAGAGAAACGGGTTAACAGAGGCGTATTAAAAGCTTTGACACTATCACGGAATATCGAAGGTTATTGAATGATTGTTGATAGCATTGTTAATAATCTTATGTGTGTTCATACGATATTTTTTCCCCCACTAATTAAAATCCACACATACAATTTGGTCGCCCGTTCTCCGGCTCGTGACATTCCTCGAGAGGAGGAAGCAGGCTATTGCCAGTTCTTTAGTGGAAATTTCAAGCAGAGGAACATGCGTATTTGAAATATTTAACGCATTTACATATTTCACGAACTAGTAGCCATATTATTATAATAGCGATAACAATGGCACTTACGAACACTAAATATCGGAATTCACGCGTACACAAAATAGCAAAGAAATTTCACATGCGGGAGCAACTGAAGCCACGTGGTCCAAACAAAATTAACCTGGCAACACGGTGTTGGATTCGGAAGCTACGCCTAGCATTGACAATGCTGATTGGCGCTAGCAGAAAGTTTTAACTTCCTGACCAAGAGAGTGAATATTCATTCTCGCAGTACTAGCAACAAAAGCAGTTAGTGCGCGTAAAAGGTGTGAAAGAAATATTCGAATAGAGTGGTGTTGTAATGAATATCTTGCATGATAATTGCACATTGAATTTCAATGTTTTAAAGCTAATATAGTACTATAATTTCATTCTAAATATAATTTAGAGGTATGTTTTCAATTGTTGATTACTGTATGTTGGTACTATTAACCTTCCCCCTCCGCCTCCTGCAACCGCAAATCATCAGGGCCGGAGATCCAACGGGCGTACTGTAGGTATTTTTACCTAGCAACGGTTTTACTATCAAGTAAGACGGTAACAACATTTGGTAACAGGTTCAAATAGTTATGTATGGTATTAAGCTCCTGCGATAGAAAGAAAAGAAGGTTAGAATCATAAACTTTCAAGTGTGTCCAATAATGGCTATAGAAACGGTATAAAATTACTACAAATTATTTGGGAAACGACAAAGTCTACAAAAAATGTTTGGCCAATGTGTGTGTGTGTGTGTGTAAACTCTTCAAGTTTTCTTTTGAAAGTTGCTGTTTAAATGTCTTTTAGGCATACTGCAGGACATTTAGATGGCTCAAGCGGTTTCATCTAGGCCGCATTCGGGAGGTACGAGTTGTATTCCCGTGGCCGACCTACCTGACTCATGGGTTTTGTCAGATGTTTTACCGGGTTGTCAGGAGAGTTCCGGGTAGGTTAATTACACCTCCCGAATTTCCTGTCCCTCCATTTCATTTCCATTATCATTTCATATCATATATCTGGTGCTCTCTTTCAGGGCAGAAGTATTGGCGGCAGTCCAGGCGCTGCATGGCAGGATGACATGCTCCTGGGAAACACTTCCTTCTCCCATATAACGGCATCCGGGCCGTCCTGGTGAGCCGTTTCAGAAGCACGGTGAATGGGATACCGGTTGTACTGGTCCGCCGGGGATTTTCCAACTGATAAATTGTAGGGACCCTGCAATCTGAACTGTCGTGACTCCTTGGATCGGCCATTCTGTCTTTTCTCACCTCAACCTTCCTTACAGAGTTGCACCACTTGGGGCATAGGTACAATACAGCAAAACCGGTCGCAGTGCCGAATCTCTGCCTATCCTGTCCAAAGAATATAGTATAAAATAAAGCAAGGTTTACACGATATTTGCAAAAAGTTTTAAATATAATAATTAAAGGCATAGAGATGTGCGCTGGCATGCGATACAAGTTGACAGGGTATGGATGACAGATCTACAACATGGCCATCAAAATATGTACAAAGTTCGAAAACAACGTAACGTAGTACTCTGCGAACTGGTGAAACGCGCCTTTCAACTGTCTATAGCTACCTGCAGTTGTGTACATATGCGACGGATAACAGTATAGTCCATTGCAGTATACTTAAAGAAAAACATACATGCCTCTGGCCTTTAATAATAATATTCATTTGAAAGTACTAAACTTGTCTGTTTCTTAAATACGAAACTTTTCCTATCACGTGCTTTACTCCACGTGGGGAAGATATTCTAATGTCCCTGACTGGCTTAAGTTGGTAAAGAATTGATTCCTACCAGGTGAAAGTGCGGTAGCAAGCAACTGTACTCCAGCCAACGAAGGATGCGACTGATGTGGTAGGAGCTAGTTTCGCTTTACTGTTGTGAACACTTTAGTTGTGATATCAGTCTAATTATATAATGGTCTCTAGTATGGAATGGTGGGATCATCCTGAAAACCTTCATGTTGCATAACTGGTAAAATCTAAGCATAAACAAAAACTTAGTAGTAATCCAATGTTTCCTTTCAGACCTATGATTCTTGTTCTAGTTGACCAAAACATAGGTTACTATGAAGTCCAGATATCAAATTTTTTGATAGAATGCAATTATTTTCCCTTAATTACTATACGAAGGAGACAGAGTAATAAATTTAA
>CM060955.1:51527385-51544435 GCA_030765055.1 Mantis religiosa
AATTCATAACTTTTTAGCTGGTGATGGAGAAATTTTAATATTTATTTTCTCTGTGTTCATGTACTTGTGCAACTATAATATTGAGTATAATTTCGTATTGTACTAATTTATTTTCCTCATTTATCAGTCATATCCGGGTTATAATATTGTCTCGTATATTTTGCATTTAGGCCAATGTGTTAATTAATACATGAGTAGTCTAATCAAACAACATTTTATGAAAAACCTTAATTTTTCAGGATATGTAAAACAAACTACTGTTTGTGAGTCTCTTTCAGAAAATGAAAAGAATATATCTTGTAGAAGTTTCACTTTGCTGTAAGCAGTGGATAAATTACAATTGGACATCTACAGTCTTGGATAAGGCAGAATTTGCTACCAAAATGACACTGATAACTCGAAAATTGGTAAATTAGAACTGAAGTTAATGGTTATTTGCAAACAATAGTAAATTTTGTTGGAAATAATCATTTCTTCCACGCTAGCCGTGTGTAGGCTAAAGTTTGAATGAGTAGAACCAGATTGAAAAATTCAATGCCATAGCCGTGATTTGAACCACGGATCCCCCGCTCTCCATGCGGTTGCTCTAACCATCTGAGCTACTATGCAGTTCTCATAGCATATGAGAACTGTCGTGGTTTACCGGGAAACATACCAGTCATTTGGAGAAATTAATCTCATGTCGGCATGTTGGCCAGAATAGCTCAGATGGTTAGAGCAACTGCATGGAGCCCGCCTCGGTAGCGTGGTGGTAGCGTGTCTGCCTCACGTTCAAGAGGTCCCGAGGTCGAATCTCGGTCAGGGTGAGTTACCTGGATGAGGTTTTGTCCGGGGTTTTCCCTTATCCTGAAGGACGAATGTCGGGTAACTCTAAGCTCTATGGACCCCGGACTCATTTGAGCATCATTTCACCCATCCCATTCATCGTTCGATATGACTTAACATTAGAGGACGTAAATTAAAAAAAAATGCACGGAGAGCGGGAGATCCGTGGTTCAAATCCCGGCAATGGAATTTAATTTTTCAATCTGGCTCTACTCATTCAATAATACACTTTCCTGAAATAAATGCCAACTTTTATAATTAGAAAAATTGAAGGGTAATACCTAAGTACTTTGTTAGAAAGCTAGGACACTCGGTTTTTAATCAAAATACTTGAATATATTTGTTACACAACATGCAGATTTCTGCACAGAAACTATATCGTAGAATTGGTTAATTTGGATTTAAAGAAATCCACGAAGCATGCCTAGTAATTTCAATTACTAGTAACTTACTTTAGTGGACAGAATGCATTTGTATAAATATATTTTGATGTTCTCGTGGCTGACAGTCTGTGTCAATAAACTCTTCTGAGCCTACGTTTCCATCAGTGACGTGAACTGGGATTTTAATGTTCTGAATTTCTCCACTTTTCTCCATTGTGCTTCATCAGTAAGTTCGTCACAAAACGTCATAGCCAACAGCTAATTGGAGTCATTCTACACCTTGTTCAGGGGGTAAAGTACAGGTTGTGGCCAAGTAGTGACTTAGGATAGATATTGCACTCAATGAAGTGCATTTTGACATGTTCCTTGGGAATTTGTGCATTACAAACTGCAGTAACCCCATTTTCCAAAGTTTTGGAGAAAGTGCGGTTTGATTCAGACTGCATTCATATATTAATGGGTTTATGTTATATTTAGATATGTTAAAGCTATGTAACTGTGCAATCATCAATAGGTACCTAATACCTGTAGCCATTCATTGAACTTAAAAAGCAAAATTACGCGATTCTGTTCTTGTGAGGACTACATTTCGGTGTATTCCACATTTGTTGTTCTTCACTCACTTCTGAGGTCGGAACGTTCTTTGGGTAGTCTATTCTGGACGTAAATACACAGAAAGAGATTTTATTTTTTTATTTGTTCTAGGAAAGTACAGAGTTGTAAGGAATGTCGTCCAAGACAATTGCGGTGCAGGGACAGAGAGCCTTGGGACAGGAAAAAGGAGGTGGAGGGGTCTCTGAATACGAAGAATGTGGAGTACACATTGCTTTCCACGTGGGTTGGTTTGTTATTGTGCTGGTACTTGCTCAGGTGTGTGATCGCCCTCATTCATGTGACAACATTTTACATAACGCAGGGTCTGGGCGCGACTGTCATCTGTCTACAGTTGTTGGCGTCATTTGTCGCTGTTCCTTCAGTCAAATGCTTATACTTTTATCGTAAAATAACAGATCATGTTCTCTTCATGTGATCATTTAACTGGAGCTTTCTTTCTAAGTTTTGCCTTTTAACTTCTATGGTGATATTGTGGGCTTTGACTTGAGAAACAACTTAACTGCATATTTGTTACAAGTGAGGCTTTAATCATTTCTAACTTGAACTCATATTCACTCCCGTATGCATTCATCCAAATTTTGTGGAGAGTAGGGAAAGATTGCAATTGAAGTAACATTTCTCTGCCCCAACGGGAATCGAATCCGGGTCCTTTGGGTTGAGGAGTAAACCACAAAAAAATTAAGTAAAATATGATTAACATTATGTTTTGATAGTTTAATATAAAACATTGATCTTGTAAACCAAAAATAAGTCTTACTTTTAAAACTTCAAAGGAAAGAAATTCTCATCATTAATTTCCAAAACTAATATTTTATATTAAACTATCCTTTGATATTTTAAAGCCAGGACCATTCTACCACGAGGCAGCTTTTTCTCTCTATATTTATATTCTGTAACTCATAACTGTATCTTGTGTATGTTATGTTCTGTAACTTGGCGAAAGCTGCATTGCATTAAAAATGGAACAAGTTTCTAGGATATTAATGAAATACAAGAACAGGATTACTTACTTGATGCTCAGTAAATATAAGACCAATGATAAATAATTTCGTATACATATACATTTATATATTCATGTAAAAAACTCAATCTTCTATCCTTGCTAACTTCGTCATTCAACTTCCTTGTCGGAATTTAATGTGGATCTTGATAAAATACACAATGTTTTTGAAATGCACTTTTGCAGTGCTAACCATTTACAAAGTTAGTTTTCATTGTTACTCGTTTCAATAGCGGAATGCTTTACACATTTTTAAGGATTTCTCTCGTCATCTGTTTCGCTTATCCTGGTCATATAAAGAATGAGCTTCCACAGCCCGGCGCTTATTAGACATATTACATGAAATGTGTAATCGTTTTGGAATAGTTCGGCTCTATTGACTTTAGTAGCAAATAGTTCGCAGAAGTTGTGAACCTAAAGAGTCATATTTACAAAACACATCTTTAGGAAAGGTTGCCGAACCGACACCAGAAATTTTCCGGTACATTGGTAAAGTCTCAGTAGTTTGTTTTACATATCCTGAAAAAAATAAGTTTTTTTTTTTTATAAAATGTCGTTTGATTATACTACTCAAATGTTCTTCATTAACACATTGGTCTAAATGCAAAATATACGAGACAATATTATAGTACGGAAATGACTGGCACTATGAGAAAAATTAATTGTTACAAGACGATATTGTACTCTATATCATAGTTGCACAAATACATGATTACAAAGAAAATAAATATTAAAATTTTTCCATCACCAGCTAAAAAGTTAGGCACTGGATATATAAATTTCTCCGAAAATACAGGTTTTGAGTAACCGAATAAAATAAAATGTATTTTATAAATTTGTCTGTATTTTGTAAAGTGATGCGACATGATTATTAAAAAAATTCTACCACCCTAAACAACCATTACCTATACATGTCAAAACTCTTCTTTCTGAAATGTAGCGCTAACGATTTTGGTTAAATTTTGCCTGTGAATAACAAAATGTACATCAATTGTTTTTGTTTTGAGAATATGCTACGAAGAACCCCATTTTTTACATATGTCGGTAAACGATGTAGGATAGACATATCATTACACCAAAAAATAGATGCCCTAACACACCCAAAGTTTTAAAGTTTTGACAATCGCTTCAGTCTCTTTGCAGGAAAGAAATGACAACAAAGGGTAGTAACTAGGGTAGGGTAGGATATCTTACGGAGGGAATTCGTTACGTCGACCAGACTTGATTTATTGTACCTATACCCCAATTGGGGCACACCAGGGAGGAAGAATGAGGCCAGAGGAGACAGAGGGCGGCCAACCCAAGCAGTCACGACATTAGAGATGGTTTCTACTATTGACCAGTTTAAAACTCCCCGTCCGGCCATTATAGCCTGCAGACCGTCCTACCGGAGGAGGTGCTTTATCAGAACCATATCATTCTGCGATGCAGTGCCGAGACTCCCGCCGACACTTCGAGGGTTGTATATAGTTTACCTATTCAGCACTTGCCTGGCGACCTGGAAAGCCTCTCGAAAAAAAAAACCATGGGTCTGCTAGGCCGGCTATAGGAAGCGAACCTGGACCTCCCGAATGCGGGCCACAGACGAAGCCGCCTGAGCTATCCCGCTCCGTAAGGTAGGTAACTAAAGCAGATGCAATACTTTTTTCAGCTTAAGACCCATCGCTTTGCCATTATGCAATTGAATAACTAACTTTATATAATGCACAACTCAAAACAAAGCTAAAATTATAAATATACAGGGCATAAAAGTGAAACAAATAAAAATACATAGTAAAAATTAATGTCAGTAAAAGACGATGAGTAACTGTGATTAAGAGGGGTGAAAAAGTCTATATAATACCTCTACACAGCGAATAAATTTAAAAAGCACGGAACAGAATAAATTACCACAAATCTGATGTAGCATTTACATAACCTTTACTACTCTACTACAACCTATTCTTAAAATGTTTTCTTAATTCATATAAACTTTCAATTCAGATTTAAAATTCCGTTGCACGGTATAATACAGTACTCTTTGATAGAAAATTGAAGCCAGATTTTTAAAGGTATATTGATATTGTGAAACCCATGCTCTTCGAATGACGCCGGAAAAAGAGGAGTGACTTTACAAGTGCAAAAACTGAAGATATTATAACATTCAAACCAATAGCAAGGAATATCTCTGGAATTTTAAACTCACCCTCTCCAAAATACACTTATGATTCACATAAAGGTTGTGGTTAATGAAATTTACTTTTTTTGCAGCAAGGTTTTGTCTAACTTTTACGGTTTAATTATCCAGGAAGACTTCAAAAGCTATTCCCAGACAAATATAGATACAGATACATTTTATCATGAAAGTATCAAACGTTTAGTAATTCATCAAAATCTCAACATCCATTTTTGAGAAAAATCAAACTTTGGAAATATGTTTCATGTACAGGTTAGTTTACGGTGAGGGAATATATTTGAAAATCTTGTCATAGCATTTAAAAACCGTAAACTTAAACATCAAGTGCTATTTAGTATTTAATCGACTATTCATCTAGAAGCATGCTGTTCACGATAAATACACACGGATTTTTTCTAACAAATTCCTTTTAGGGATTAAGAAAGCTCAAAACGTGCATCTCCGGCAAATTACCGACATAGAATTTTACCTCATTTCTCTATTATGTACTATGTGATAGAGAAGGTATTAATGCATTCATTGTGATATGATTATAAGGAAGGAATATCAGTTTTTCGTTAACAAACAGCAAAACACTAGTTAAATTTGAGCATCTTATTGCCAGTTTGATTTACTTATTTTAAAAATGATGCATACTTTTTCTAGGCTTTCGAAGGAGGGAGATTTCAAAATACAATTCCGAATGCTTACTCGAAATTAGGTCTTCAAGAGAATGTAGATGATAAATATATAGACTTACATAGTTACTAGCAGAACCTCTTCCCGGTTCATCTCTCCCTCCCTCTGCCTCTATCTCTCTCTCACTCCTCCAGTCTTCTCTTTTCTCTCTCTCACTCTCATCTTCCTCCCTCACTTTTCTTTCTCTTTTCCTAATCTTCTTCATCTATCTTTTCTTTCCCACTCCTTTCTATTCTCTTACCTGCTCTTCAGTCATCTCTAGCACCAGTGTTCTGGTCTCCTCGCTGTGCAATTCAGATATAATGCGATACTTTAAAAACAGGCAATAAAATACATTTTAATAGATGTCTTCTAATACAGCTACTTGTTTAACTGTTAGGACACCATAGTACCCTTTAGCATACTTTATACAATATTACCATAGCTTCTTTTCGGATAAAGATTTCCTCAAAACTGCCACTAATATATACGATGCGGGTAGCAACATTACTTAAAACTCAAAACCGTTTTCGTCCGAAGCCTAAAAGCATAAACATAATTGATATGCTCATAAGTGCAGCCACTTTTGTTTTAAATGAAATTTCGCGTCCAAAATAGATATTTTGACAATGCGGTTTATGCTGTTCGAAAAGGAACAGTCTTCTACAGAGTGTTTACCTTTTGCACTGTTTCTTTTCAGATAAATAAAATGGAGTGTTAAGCTAGCAAAGAGCATTTTCGAAACTGATTTTTATGTTTAAGCGAGGTGCTAAAGCCACAGAAGTTGCTCGAGCAGATATCGTGAAAATATTACTTAAAGTCTTAATGCATGCAAACTTGTGCCTTGTTGAAGATTGGAAATATAACTAATAAATACGTAAAATATGAAGAACATAGTAACATCTAGCGTTTGTAACGATGAGGACAGTTTTGTTTGTGGTTCCGGCTGACGATGTGAAAGAACTTCCATGAAATCGCGATCCCGAACAATTTATTAGAAAAGTTTCATAATTTATTATAAGTGAAGTTTTAAGTTACAAATTATTACGAGAGCTGTTCAATAAAGAATGATCATAATTTTTATAATAAATTTTTCTCAATAAATTTCAATCTTATTATATTCTGTTAGATTAATGTGATACAAACATACCGTAGAAGTTTCATTGTTGGTACTCCTGGTTCCCGCCTGTGAGAACCAGGCAAATCCAGACATGTTCAGTATTGCCTACCACTGCAATGGAGGTAACACGCGAGGAACAATATGCGGCGTTGAAACTCTGGTTTCGTCTCAACAAATCTTCAGTTGAGTCCTATACAATGTTACAGGAGGCCTATGGACAGCTGTTATTCCTTACAGCACAGCTCGTAGGTGGTTTGAAATGTTTAAAGAGGGGAGACAATCAATTTCAAAGGAAGGTGGACCCGGTGCTCCGTTACTGCTCTTACGGAAGAAAACATCAACACTGCTGCTGGCATTGTGAGAGAGGATCGACGAATTACCTTAAGATCACTTTCTGAAATACTGAAAATTTTTTGGATGCCACCCACACGTTGGTGACAGAAACATTACACATGAGACGTGTATGAAAAATTCCAAATTAAACTTAACATCTTAATATATATGGGTTTCAAGACTTGATTCCCGAACAGAAGGACATTGGCATGCAGGTCTGCGTGCAGTTAAAGTTGATGTTAGAGGAAGATCCGAAGTTTCTTTCAAACGTAAACACTGCTGTTGAAACTGGGCTACATCATTTTGATCCTGAGAGCAAACAGCAAAACCCAGTGTGAAAATCTCCTTCATCACCAACCCTCAAAAAAGCAAAAGTGGTTGCTTCTGCTGGGAAAGTTATGGTCATCTCATTCTTTGATATTCATGGAATGGTTTATCACCATGTTGTATGTGCACACAAATCAGTAACTGGACAATACTACAGGGATGTCCTGAAAACATTGCAAGTCCATATCAGGCGCAAAAGACCACATTTCCTTGAAGCAGGCTTGATGCTGAACTACGATAAAGCGCGGCCGCATATTGCCAATGTTGTTGCTGAATATCTTGCAAAAATGAACGTGAAGTGCATGCCTCACCCTCCCTATAATTCGGATTTAGCCCCATGTGACTTTTTCTACTCCATAACTTGAAGAAACTCCTTCGTGAGAGGCATTATCCATCATCATAAGCAGTGGTGAAGGCTGCGGAGCTGATTTTGAAGGATCTCTCGAATAATGGTTTCCAGCATGTCTTTGAAGACTGGTAGAAACGCTGGGACAAGTGCATCTCCTTCAGGGGAGACTATCAAAATTATGAGGATGAGTAGGGGTACCTTATCAAAAGAAATTGATCATTCTTTATTGAACAGCCCTCGTATATTTGTATATATGAAAGTATAACTGTTTATTGTCATAACCAGTTTAGGTCCATTTTCTATGTGGGTACTTGACAGTGACGAAAACTTTGAATGTTTTTAGACATTCATCCTTTCGAAATTATCTAAAAGCAATACTGTCACAATATAATGCTAAATATCCTAATTATTCAACATGTTTTTAAGAACTGAGTAATAAGTAATATTAATCTTTTTATTTCTGATGCTAACGTGCATAAAAAGCATGTTATGGAACCGAAAATCTCATTTGTATTATATATAGGTGCGCGTGTGAAGAGCTTAGTTCAAAAATAAGTTAATCTCTCATGGAAACAAAACGAAAATCTCTATCACCAACTACCTTTTATCTGGGGAAGGATGTACTTTTTCAAAATGATTCTGTTGACTTTGCATTAAATTGTGTTTGACATTTGCATGTCAAATAAAATGAACATATTAAATTTTCAGAGAACAGCATGTGAATGAAGTTATGAGTGTTGACCGTAAATTACATATAACATTTACGCTCAGAGAATATTAAAACGCACAAACATTAGGGAAGTAAATCATTTATGTTTTTAAATGCTAAGACACCATTCTCGCGCAGTCACGAAAGGAGTACTTATATGATTTAAAAGATAGGATATAGAAACCAACGTTTAAACATCTGAGTATCCCTGCATTCCTTTTGTTCCTACAACAAAATGTACCACGAACCATTTCTGCAGAGTTCATCTTTACTAACTCCAACTATGTAGAAAAGTAAGCCTTTGAAGGAATAGTGGTGGAATGGAAAATAGAAGAAAGCGATGGGAAAGTAGTCAATCATGTTTTTTGTCATGGCTTCCAGACTAGCAGAGATTTGTCAGCTATTGTATGAGGCTTATGTGTGCAACAGATTGCGTGATTCTAACACATAAGATTTGATTTTATTACACTTTATCGGTGAAGACTATTTTCCAGAGATGTTTATGTATATATAAACTTTAACTAAATGGAAAGTATGCTGGCAGGTGGAGATTTATATGAGGCTGAAGCATTTGCCAAGAAAAACAGCAAACCTGTAAAGAACTGAAGGAGAATCCGACTCTGTTACAATGAACATCTTATGTGTTTACAAAGGAAACACACAGAGACAATTTTACGATCTGAACAACTTGCTGCCAGCATGTTGTTTGCTTTATAAATGGTTGTCATCAAGCCTCGGTTCTTGCATATTGGAAATCGAGCTTGAAGCCATTAAAGTTGGCCATGCATTAGAAATGTCCCTAGACTTCCTTCCACTTCGTCATTAAGGCAAGGGGGTAGCATTGTTTTTGTCCACCCCCGCTCTTCTTTTGAACGGAAACCTCAACCCCTGCAACAAAGGGGGTAATGGCGAAGAATAGGAGCTTTGCTGTTTTCTTGAAGGCACAAGGAGCAGGAAGAGTGGGTGGAGGTTCTACATCCAGTTTATTATGTTGGTAGCAATAACTTGTTCTCCTACAGGAAGCTCTTCCTTTGTTTCGTCCTCAGCTAGTACTACCGCCCGCTCTATGAATGAACCCACGATTCAAAGGACAGAAGAAAAATGTTTGCATTTGCCCCTTCTTCCCACATCCATTCATGGGGACACTCAAGTATGAGCCTAGTACCGTGAGAGTTTACCTTCGTCTCATCCACCTAGAGTATCATTCATCTGCTAGAACAAATTTGGGACAATTTAGGTAAATAAAACCAAAATTATCAAATATACTGTCATTTTTGTATAGATTGTAAACAGTCATTCTTTTAACCGGTCATTCAGTATATTTTAAATGGGTTTAAAGTATCATTCATCTGCTAGAAGAACTGTGGTACAATTCGGGGAAATGAGATGATTATTACATTAAAAGCAATACGATTTTTTTTTCCTCTAATCACTTTTATATAGCTTGTACGTACTTTCTCATAACTTTGTTATTCTTCCTCTATGTAATTCATTTTAAAAAAATTAACGTTTGCAGAAGTTGCAATTTCCCCCCCCCCCCTCCAACGTTAAGTCATATCGGAAGTCATAAAATGGGTGAAATGATGCTCAAATGTGTCCAGGGTTCATGGAGCAAGAGCTACCTGACATTCATCTTTCAGGATAAGGGAAGACCCCGGAAGAAACCTTATCCAGGTAGCTCACCCTGACCGAGATGCGCCCTCCTCGGTAGCATAGATGGTAGAATGTCTGCCTCACTTTCAAGAGGTTCCGAGGTCGAATGTCGGTCAGGGTGAGTTACCTGGATAAGGTTTTACCCGGGGTTTTCCATTATCCTGAAAGACGTATGTCAGGTAGCTCTAAGCTCTATCGACCCTGGGCCCATTTGAGCATCATTTCACCCATTCCATTCATCGTCCGATATGCTTAACGTTGGAGGATGTAAATTACAACAAAAAGGTATCATTCATCTGCCAGAACAAATTTGGTATAATTTAGGTAAATAAAACCAAAATTACCAAGTATAATCTTTAATACCGTCATTTTTAATAGATTGTAAACAGTCATTTTTTTCTATTCAGTGTATGTTAAAGTGATTTAAAGAACCTTTCATCTGTTAGAACAGCTTTGGTACAATTTGGGGAAGTAAGATAAACATTACATTAAAAATAATTCTCTGATCAGTTTTATATAGCATGTACATACGTTCTGATAAATGGTTATTCTTCCTCTGTGTAATTTGTGCTGAACGAGATTAAAGTTTGCAGAAGTTGCTTCTTTACACATTTTGTTGCAGGTATATGCGTGCTTAATTAAATAATTATTTAAAAACCGGATCCTGGTTTTAGATTCTATAAAATCTGACATTCAATTGGATGATTACAGCACTTATAAAAGTAACAAGTATAGCAACTTCAACTAATAACAATGAATAAATATTCAGGTGATCAAGTCATATGATATTCCTTTAGAGTGGCCTGGACTTCATAGGACTGAACGGTGATATACTGTTTGGTTAGTCAAACACAAGAATTTTAATTTAAAATGTCTTAAAGCCTTTTTTACACAAACAATCTTTATCCGCCAATTCAAAACAATGAAAATGTTATCATGTAAATGATAGATTGAGGTGCGAGGTTTTTCTTGTACATCTTAGTATGACATCCTTGGGCAATGCCGAACGACGTTTGTGGTATATGCTGTGCATAAAAATACGGAAACTGGAGCTTGTTCCAAAATGTCCTTTTTGGTGACGGATTTATAGGACTTCAAACATGCATTTCCAGTGAAATCTTGATATCAAATGTTTGAATGGGATATAATAAATCCTCTTCCAACCATAATTAGGTGCTAGACTGTCTCTATGGTAAAGTTGCCAGCGTCCTGCCTGCTCAACCCAGAAATCACGGTTCATTTTCGGCTTTCACAGAAATTCTGTGTCTTCATGCAGACATTCCTTATCCTCAACAGAGGTTAGAGCCTGAGCTTGTGGTAGGGTGTTGTTAAGAGTAAAAGGTAACAAAATTTAATGCTGAGAAAACTAAAAGTTGTATGAGTATTAACACCGCTAATTATTTCTCAAGTAAAAAGTTCCCATCACGTCTCCGAAGTTATTGGGGACATAAGGCTAAAACAAGGACAAAAATAATCTTTAAGGTTTTAGACCAAAGAAATTGTTTAATTTATTTTAGATCTCTATTTAAGGGTATATTTCTAGAGTTTTAAATTACTGATTAAAATTTCGAAAGAGAATATAACAGACAACGAAACATTTTGATATACTTTTACCTCCAAATTCTCGTTTTAATTAAGTTTCAGTATTTTCAAATAAGTTTGATGCGGTCACTATTTTCTCTAGCAATGAACTTTCTCTCATAAGTATCATATAAGCGATTCTTCTGTTTTCGCTACGTTTCTCAAGATGTATTCTTACATAGGAATTTAAAATCCACCAAGAAATTATCAACATGCAGAAGCAGCATTCAAATTTTTATTCCTGGCAACTGTTTAGCAGTGGAAAGTAAAAGGATGCGTAACAATGCAATAAATGCATTGTTTCAAATTGTTTTAAGCATGTCTGTTATATGACGCTCAGGGAAGGTCTAAACATTAAATATGGAATTCAAAAGAAAAAAAAAAACTCTTCGAAGAAAAGGTTTTTATAGAAATTCTTTATCTCAATGACGCCACATTATTTCCGTCTTAAGTTTTACCTATGTTCTACGACGTCCTTGATATAGACAATTATCAAAATTGAATATAACAAGGGAACTTCAAAGGATGTTCAAATAAAATTCAAAAGATACATTTAAGTCAATATACTGACATTCTTTCTTTAGATGTAAGAGCACTGCCTCTTGTTTCCATGCTCCCTCCTGAAATAAGCATGAAATAATGGTCATTTTGTATAAACTCAACATTATTAGTTAATTGGTACATCTTTCGCTGTCGAATATGCACAAAAGTATTTATATGAGGAATTCAAATCAGAATTGGATAACTTGAACAGTAGGGAGATTGATTTACAAAAGAAAATCAAGTTTCCATTTATTTTACCCATTGTTTTAATACTAAATCATCTTCATATATAAAAAAATCTAATCATTTCTTTAAGCAAAGGCTGAATCAAGGTCAAGGTTATATGTAAATGATTATTTCTCAAATCAATATACTAAACAAATGCCATTTTAATCAAAGGTGTTAGTGTGCCTTTTGAGAACATTTTCCAAGTAAAGGACATTTTATAAAGGGAGGACTTTCTTATCAATTTTCAGGTCAACGTCCTAAAATGTGTTGAACTTAAACAATACGTTTTCTGTTTAAAATACCTTGCATTTTTAGTTATGCTTTTCTAGATAAGAAGCAACATTTTATCCCACATTTTTTTCTTTTTTCTTTTTTCTTTTAATTATTCAGGAAATCCCAAAGCGTGGATGAAATTTCCGGTGAAATCTCGATATTGGGTTTGTTGTAGGAATACAATACTTCCTCTTATAGGTAGATGGAGAAAGCAAAGAAGGGGCACTAAACCTAGAGTAAAAAATCTATTTTGCTACTAAGCTCCACATTAAAGACCATCTGTTTTGTGGTCTTTTTCATTTTTAGATGCTTAGGCCAGAAGAATCGCACCAGGTTGAAAGATTTTTGCGTATACTAATATTCATAAAGCGTGTTTGTCAGCAGCACACGTGTTGAGCACTTCCGCTTGAGAGTAAGTTCCGCCCCAATACCTGATCCAACAATGCACATACACATCCCCTCTTGTATCCGAACCACTTCCTTTCTGAAGAATTTAGCTGAAATTTCTTGTAAGGGAGTCCATAAAATTGCTGGCTATAATATACATGCAAAATACCGGAAATATTAGTAAATCTACACTGTGTTTTATATTATCAAAAGTATTATACAGAAGCTACATCCCCACAAAAGAAGTATTATAGCACTAATTTTTTCATTATTTGTACTCTCATTTGTAATCATAGCTCAGTGATAATTGATTTAATAATTATAACACGTTTTGCACGAACATAACTTTCTCTAACCACTCAACAAATTATTCTTATCAAAACTATTTTTTAAAAATCATATTGACATCGTTTAATTATAATTTTCTTATAGGTACAACATCCTGGTATACAGGAACGTGAAGTGACAGTTAATTCTTAACAAGTGGGTCTTTATAAGGTTTCAGGTATTCAGCAATAAAGCCATTCTCCTACTTTCCTCCCAATATTTTGAGGTCAAGCCTGGATAGTTTCTAAGTAGTTCTCAGATAGATGTTGCAAATTCATTTCCTATTTCTTGTTGCATAACAGACAATTTGGACATGATAAAAATCCAATTTTATGTAGATGTTTGCTGAGAGAGGCATGTCTAATGGTAAGTCTGAACATGACAACAGCTTGTTTTTAGGTATTTCAGGAATTAGTTCTAAAATTTTAAGGACTTTTCTCCTTTAGAATGTAATATATTTGTGGTCAATTTAGTTTTAAAATATTGTTCATTTTCTTCTTGATGATACGTTCAACTGATCCCAGTGGTACTTTTGATTGTATCTTATTTTGATGGATAAATTGATGCAATTTGCACTTCACTTCTCTAAAATATCTGTTTGTTTGCTACAAAGATGTAAAAACATTGTTATTTTATCAGATTCTAAAGCGGAAATCCAAGTAATAGCTTTAACTTAGATTGCAAAAACGGAAAAAGGCTAAGAGAAATTCATTGTGCGGTTAAACAGATATAAAATTTGGCTAAGCCTATAGTCTTCCAGAGCATTCCCGCACCCTGTGGATTTATTAAAGTGAGAAGGCAGACATCCTAGCAAAATAAGGTGTTCAAAGATATCTCAGTTTGATCTGCCTTTCCGGAAACCAAATTGAGAAGCCCTGAATATATTAGCTTGTCAATATAATTGCACTTCTTATGCACAATTTAATCCTAAACCTTAGCAAAGAGACTTTTACTCATGTGAATGTAAGGTATAAAATTCTCTTCTACCTATAGTCTGTACTATCTTATACATATACGTATACAGGTAATATACGTTCAGACATCAAAAACGGTAATTATTCGGCATTTTGTGAATGGCTAATTACTGTAAGTAATGAACAAATACTTTTAAAACGTACAACTTTTATTGATTAAAGTACATCCAGTTGGCTTGAACAGCTGTTGGATGACAAGCACATATGTCTATTTCTGATGAGAGAAATACCAAATGATGAAACTTGCAACATACACACGGGTTAAGAGCAACGCTATGGGCGAAAATATCCCTGGCCTAAAGATCACAAAGTGTTGACACCTCTAGAACAGATTAGGAAAGAGAGCTTCTTTATCTAGCGAAAAATATATGCTTATGTTATTAGTTATCTTTCATTTTATTTCCCTTTCGTTAGTGATATATCATCGGTAATAAATACCCCTATATTCTTTTTAATTATGTACAACTGTGTACACCGATCTCGAAAGATATATATTCTAATGAAAAATCCTATGTATCCTATTTACATAATCTTCTCCGATAAATATAGATTAGTTTTATATAACTCAAGTTCTCTATCTCCTTCATGTTAATTGAGAAAAATACTATCAGAAATAGCTTTTTTTCTATTTTATTTTAGGTAAGAAAGGTATTTTAAGGTGAACTGATAGTCAAAGTGGTCTATACAGGGCGGCTTTTTTAAATTTATGTCATCGAACGTTAAGTCATATCGAACTATGAAAGAAATAGGTCAAATGATGCACAAATATCCCCAGAGCCCACAGACCTTAGAATTGTCAACATTCATCTTTCAGTATAAGGGAAAACCCCGGTATAAGCTTATCTAAGTAACTCACCCTGATTGAGATGAACTCGGGACCTCTTGAACGTGAGGCAGACACGTTACAGTCTATGCTACATGTGGCTCTATGGAATAAACCGAGTGGTGACAATGTAGTTTAAGGGCTTTAAACCAACAACATGCTAGTACCTCGGACGATCGATGACCGAATAACAACGAATATTTTGTAAATGGCTGTTGCCACAAGAAATCAATTGTGTATTTTAAAATTACCTGCATTGTTTTTCATCAAAAACCTTTTTCTTTATCTCTTTGGTGTACTACTTACATAACTTCAGGCAAAATTCATTCCACATAAAGAAAAATTAGGAGATCCTTCGAGGAAAATTCAAAAGGTATGTTTTATCAGTAATGAATGTATCTTGAAGTCAGTCTTTTACTCAAAATTTTTGAGCCATTTTTGAAGAAAACTTAATTAAAAACAATATTCGGTAAAGGAGTCCTTAGGGTGTGAATTTTTTGAAAGTAGTTGTCACATACATGGAACATATTGAACTTCATTATCAAGTTTGGTATTTAACAGTTTTCGTTCTTGAGTAATGCACACACACACACACACACACACACACACACACACACACACACACACACACACACACACACACACACACACACACACAATAGCAGAACAATATTTCTATCTACCCTAAGTATCTGCTAGAGAAAGATAAAATGCAGCTGAGTTTATGAAAATGGAAGCTTATTTGATCAAAAGAATATCTTAGTGGAGCAAAGAAAAAAGTATAAGAGAATATGACATATCAGAATATATCGTGTCGTGTCACACCATTAATATGACCAACGTAAACTCGGAACCAAAACAACGTCATCAATAGTTTAAGATATAACTGCTGGCACATCAGCCTTGCTTGGCCAGCTTTATGGTGTCGCCTCTGGGCAGGGCGTATGCATTATCCGGAAGGGGATTTCAGAAACTTCAGCAAGCCTTTTTGATCCTCGAGGACGTCGCAAGGCTGAACGTCATCCCTACACCGATTCTCTAGGGAACGACCTTCATTTCTAATTTTCAGGAATACGAACTATAACTTTCGAAATTTAGATAGAGTGAACCTGAAACATTCAATGCCACGGCCGGGATTTGAACCATCTATCTCCTGGTTTCCGCCATTGAGCTACCATGGCCAACGTGCCGTCCTGACGTTAAATTCTCCAATTGACTCATACATTTCCGCTGTAAACCACTAAGGGCTCTCGTATTCGAGATACACGGCTTGTGGCGACTTGCTGTTGTAAGTACTCGAATCCCAGGCTTCATCATTAAACTCTTATTATTTAAGTTGACTCTATCTATCTAAAACCTTCACCTATATACGGCTAATGTGAAGAAATGATTAATTTCCATCATATAACTCTCGAACTTCATGTCATGACCCTATCAAAATGGATCTCCTACACAAAGTTTACAAAAAGATGTTTTTGCACCAAGATCTTAGTCCAACCTCAACCTAGGCTCTAACCAGCTAACTCCATCTATGCGAGCACATATATGGTTACTACTAGTAACCTCACTGTTACATTCAATGGCAACGTTGTTACTTTAAAAGAACGTAAATAATAACTATTAGAATGTTCATTCCAATCTCCATCATCTATAGTATACACAGAAGAAATGTCTACTGTAGCATCGGAAGTAGACGTTTTGAAATTTTGGAAATGCAAAAGAAAAATTCTTAGAATTCATTAAGGACAATCAATATCTTCTACATTG
>CM060955.1:51545435-51622955 GCA_030765055.1 Mantis religiosa
AAAGAAAGAAAGAAAGAAAGAAAGAAAGAAAGAAAGAAAGAAAGATATAGAGAAAGAAAGAAAGAAAGATAGAGATAGAAAGAAAGAAAGAAAGAAAAAAAGAAAGAAAGAAAGAAAGAAAGAAAGAAAGAAGAAAGAAAGAAAGAAAGAAAGAAAGAAAGAAAGAAAGAAAGAAAGAAAGAAAAGAAGAAAGAAAGAAAGAAAGAAAGAAAGAAAGAAAGAAAGAAAGAATTGAAAGAAAGAAAGAAAGAAAGAAAAAAAGAAAGAAGAAAAAGAAAGAAAGAAAGAAAGAAAGAAAGAAAGAAAGAAAGAAGAAAGAAAGAAAGAAAGAAAGAAAGAAAGAAAGAAAGAAAGAAAGAAAGAAAGAAAGAAAGAAAGAAATAAGAAAGAAGAAAAGAAAGAAAGAAAGACATTAACAAAGAAAGAAACTAACAAAGAAAGAAACTAACAAAGAAAGAAGGAAAGAAAGAAAAGTGTAATTATTAGAAAATTCAATAATAGCAAAATCCCGAAAATTTCAACTCTACAAAACATAACGAAAATAAAGAATAAAAAGGAAGATCGTGGGTTAGGTTGTTGGGAGGCTTAAATCATAGCGGATACTCTTATCAATAATCAATGTCGAGGTCACTAAGGAAACTAACATAAATGCAGGAATTATTCACAGGTCTTTCGTACTCATATTGTCCTTATTTTGTTACTTACACTTTCAGAGACAAGGAAATGAGATGGGAACTTTAAATACATTTAATTGAGAACTAATGCTTACCTTGCATGTATTTTGTTGTGTTATATTACTTGTATATTATATAATGAGTTGGAATGGTTTGGGCAAGGTTAATGGTCCAACTACCTGGCACCAGAGTATTGAAGAGTTAACACATGGAAGCAATCGGAATGACAATCGTTGTTTAATCCGCGGCTCAATTTTACTGCCGTGCAGAAAACGTCAGACGTATGGCGAGATGTGGATAAAAGTGTTGGGACAAGGAAAAAAAAAATACACATTAAGTTGCCTATTATTAAAATATCTGTGCTTGTAACCTTTAGATCCTGTGTATATATGTTCTAGTGTTCTTAATTTATTAACGAGTTCAAAAATTAAATATTCTCCGTTATTCGTTTGAATTTATCCATTTTCAAAGTAGTCATTTGGGAAAACACTGTATTACATTGAGGTAACTTCTCGTAGTCATTATTTCCAAAGCTTTATCGCTCGAGTTTTCTGTGCCAATTGTGCCGCTGATTCCCGAAGTCACGGGTTCAACCCCAGCGGAGGGCGATGGATATTTTTGTGGTGTGAGCATTCTTGGCATAGCTTTCTCTTAAGAGAAATAAAGTCGATGGTCAGTCCTATGTCTTAGATTTACGGCACGTAGAAGAATCTCAAGCCTGATAAAAAGGCCTATGAGCAAAATTAAGAGATCTTCCACAGAATAGGACGGTGAGAATCATAGCAGTTAAAGAGCGATCATAAATAAAAGCTCTATTTCAAACTGGCTGCTTTATCTTACGTTGCAGTAAGGACTAAAATTGCTATTATTTTATAATAAAAGGTAAACAGAGAAAATATGGAGTTAAAATTATTCACTTTAACATACTTCCACTAAAAACAGCAAAACCTATTAAAATATTACATATAGCATTATTCAGCTGGCTTTAGTGGTAAATATAATTTTGGAAATTAATTGTTCTTTCACACTAACCATGTGTAGGTCGAAATATGCAAAGATACGAGTGAGACTGAAAAATCCAAAATTCATTGAGTTTTTCAGTCTGACTAGCCTATACTGCATTACCCTATTTTGTAATAAGTATAGTGGATATGCTTTAAGAAATTCTTGAGAATTCAAAGCCCAATAGTATACTTAGTAACATGGAAGCAAAACTGCAAGGTTATAATTCTAACAAACTGCAAGATTCCTCCCAGGTGATTCATCAGTTAAGATTAGCATCATTGCCGATTACAAGTTCAAAGGTACTCACAGTGTTTATTTCAAATGAGCCTAACTTTTCGTGAAGTACCTTTGTGCATGGCTATACCAAATTTACTCCAAATGAAATAAATGTAAATTTTCTACGCAATGTAAGATGTCCAGCAACGTTTTTGTATCATTCACCGTTTTACGAATTATTAATTACAACTAAAATGTTGCCAGGTGACCTACCATATGGCATTTATTAAAAAAAAAGTGGACGTTTAACAATGTTTAACATAACATGAATAGAAAAATCTCGTTTTATATGATTGCGGCCAGACGCAATGGGTTCTGTAAACCTTTAATCGGAGAAAAGGTTGTGAATGTGTCTCCCATCAGGGAACTTCTTTTTCGTTTTGTTTGTCTCATACAGTTTCTAGTTAACAAATGTTGAGTGTTGGAAGGTTATTCTTAAGCCATTATATTTTAATCAAATTATTTATATGAATTATGAAAAGGAAACAATCTTTCCATGTAGATAGGTATTAGTTTAAGATGTGAAACATTTCATCAAGGTGTGATTAAACCCGTTTTCACTTATTTTAATATAATAAGCATACTAAATATAAGAACGAGTTTTAATATCGTTATCTTTGACAACCCTATAGCTAATGAAGTAAACCTGGGAGATACTAAACTACACCAAAAGATAAATGTTCTTAAATATGCGAGTCAAATACCTAATAATTTGTTAGGTATAGTAAACAACTCCCGCAGATTCACTTAGATTTCCTGACTAAATTCATCAGTTTGTTTTGAAACGTGAGAGTAGTATTGAGTTGTTCTTCGCTGATGTTTCTATAGCAAGGTAAGAAGAATTAACCTTAGCTCACTCTTTTTCTCACCGCGATAATCATAATGCTGGATGACAGTGGATGATATTGCTATTTACGTCAGTGCTTGCAGTGAAATCATTGGTGGAACGATGGCACGTGCTTCGATTCTCATTGGCTGTTGGGAGGAGTCAAGTAGTATTTCTTTTTTAATCTGGAACATCATCCTCATCGCTGGAGCATGGCAGATCTGATCGTGACGGCCACACTATTTCTCACTCAGACTAGACCCCTGCTGTTTCTTCCTCATAGCGCACGTCTCGTGGAGCATAGGGCCAAATAACATGGTCCATTTATACCTTGAAATTCAGACCACCAATGTAGCATGGGAAACAACAACTCAAACGTGTGTTTACATCTTAAAGATCTAATAGGTGTTTGCTTCATCGTTTCATACACCACCTTTAATATCCTAAGGTTCATTCTTCAACCTCAAATACAAACACAGCCATGAAGTTTTAACATAGCTGGAGTATATGGTGAGCTATGATTTGTACCACTCTATAGTATTTGGGTAGACGAGATATTTTATTGAAACTAACTTCATTTTCAAGAATGAGCCACGTTCTGAACTAAAAGCATGTCCATATACACGTGCCTGCCTATCTACGAGTAATGTGAAATGAAATCGAAAATTCTGATAAATATCGAAATAAATGTTTCAATCAGACGTTCTTTAAGTTAACTGGAAATGACACAATTTAACAAAAAACGAGGATAAGTTTATGAAACAATGAAAAAGTGTCTAAATTGGAGAAATGTTCTACCGACATTTTGCCATTAGTAAGTCAGTTGGTTAGGACAACAGCGGGGTCTTTGCTTGTATCATAACCTTAGTGCAATAGGACTGTGACTTTGGCTCTCTAATTAAACTTTCTTACATGCAAGTCTATGACATTAAGCATTACGTAAATGGTTAACTAATACAGTATTTAAGATCACCACCACACGCTAGTAGTAATTCTATTATCTTTATATATCAGCAGACTCTGCGGCATTTAATATAAGGTAAGAAATGTACAAAGACAAACTTTGCAGAAAGCTTTTACAAGGTGTCTCCGTAAAATAAGGTCTCCAATTTTAATATAGAAAACATGTTTGTCAATGAATATTCCATTGATGGAAAGGCGGAAATTACAGATATTTTTCAACGTAATCACCATTGTGATTGATGCACTTTTGCATGCGCTGTGGCAGATTTTGTGCACCCTTGTTATAGCACTCTCCCGCCAAGTTGCGCAGGTAGCGCTCAACCTCGTTTTTCAAATCATCGTTGTTCTGGAAATGTGTTCCACCCAGGTGTGACTTCAACTCAGGAAACAGATGATAATCACTAGGTGCTAAGTCTGGACTGTAGGGGGGATGGGTGAGGATGTCACATCCGAACTGGGCCAGGACATTTTGGGGACCCACCTCGCACAAGGCTTGCGATAATGCAAATGTTCGGTCAAAATCTTGTCAACCGTATTCTTACTGACTTCAGGGATAAGTTCGCACAGCTCGCGAACTGTTACACGCCGATCTTTAATCATTTCTTGCTCCACGTTTGCAATTGTTTCGGCTGAAACCGAAGGCCGACCAGAACGCAGTTCGTCATGAACGTCTGTACGTCCGTCTTTCAACTCTTTGACCCACTTTCGCACTTTTTTGACATCCATACACTGTGGCCCATAGACTTCGCCTAACTGACGATGAATTTCAGTGGGGGTAGTGCCCTTGGCCCTCAAAAACCGGATCACTGTACGCAACTCGCACTTGGCGGCGGAAGTGATAGGAAGCTCTATCGCAAACGGCTGCCCAGCTAAGACTAATGGTTGCAACGGGTTCATTGTGGTGAGGATTTGAAGGAATGAAACGAAGCTATACGCCATTGTTGCCGGATCTCGCGTAATAGCGTTCCTCACGGCTCCAGCGCTTTGGAGACCTTAGTTTATTGACACGCCTCGTACATGTATTAAGATTAAGTAAAATGAACAGATGTTACTACTCTATTGCGGTAATTATGCGTATGTTAATGTAATGTACGTAAATAACTTTTTATATTTCAAGGCCAACTGTATATTAAAGATATACACAGTTTTCATGTAGGGCAAAGATATTAACACGTGCAAGAAATAGAAATGAAGCTGAAACTGAAGCAATGAAACTGATGAATGAGCCCATTTTGCACATCCTATTTGCATTCTGCTAGAAAAACGATTTCAGCTAATGATAATAATTATGTATTGATTCATTTCCAACGTTACTAGTCCTATGTCTTTGTACATTATTAGCACGTTAATTATATCATGGATACAAGTTAAATAAAGCAAAACTTCCTTGTATAGGTACTATTAAAATATCTTGACAATAGTGCATGCCTATGTCAGTTTTGCTGTCTTCAATGACAAAATAGTGAAACAAACACAAGCACATACACACACTCACTACTCTCTCTCTCTCTCTCTCTCTCTCTCTCTCTCTCTCTCTCTCTCTCTCTCTCTCTCTCTCTCTCTCTCTCTCTCTGCTTGGAATTAAATTAACGTGGTATTTGACTTTTTACATATATAATTTTATGGAGCAAAAGAGCTATTTACTATTCTATGGCATTCCATGTTTAATTTAATGCCTTTTTCGCAAGCATGTTATATTATGATAATGTGTTTCTATTCAAGTAAAAGGGCTTTGAAAATTAATCCTGTAATAACTTATGAAATAAAGTTAGTCAGAATAGACATTTTTAAATCAAAAGTATTATAAAACTGGTTGTGTTTTTCAGCCTCCTATATTCCTCTTCTACCGGCAACAAAATATATAATGAAACTATTTATGTAAACATTTATCTCGACTAATATGAAACAGTAAGGAAATCAATCTTTTGTAAACCTACTTTTGGCAAAGTAATAAATAGTTTTGGTAAAGGAATGCGAATGACACGTCAAATATTTATAAAGCAGATGCACTATATCATCCAGCATTCGGAAGCGTTAAGTAAGAGCAATATTTCTTTTGCATACAAGTTCATTTTCTGCACGACTGGTGTTTGGCAAGGACAACTGTTGGTATTGCAATGCACCACCAGGAATTTACTTACATGTTGGCCAGACGACTTGGTCATTCATCTTCAGCATATGTTTGTGTCTCTTAAATACTTTAAGAGTTTCAGCTTTCATGTTAACTGCATAAGTTTCTCGACTAAGAACGAAATTAGTTCACTTTAGCTAACTAAACCACACCCACATACTTCAAGAATTTACATTCTTCCAAAATAAATATTTTATTTAAATTCTTTTCATTCTAGTACATAAATTCATTTTCATAAAATGTATCACATAAAAATTTGAAAATATAAATGTTTATAGCAGGAGATAATAGAAGACGAGGTAGGTACTAAATATACAAACAATTATAAGTGCCTGAAAACTATCGACTGAAGAAGCATTTTTAAATTAAGGAATAATAAAATGTGCAATATCAAAGTTTAGTTGTTTTTTCCCTCCAACATTAAGTCATATTGAACGATGAATGAAATGTGTGAAATATGCTTAAATGAGCCCAGGATTCCTAGGGCTTAGATTTAATCGACATTATCTCTCAGGATAAGGAAAAATCCAGGGAAAAACTCTTCCAAATAGCTCACCCTGGCCGAGATTTGAACTCGAGAGCTCTTGTACCTGAGGCAGTTACGTAGGCTACAAAGGCGGGCATCGTCATCAAAGTCGAGTGCCCATTATTGAATAAAATGGTATCAAAAACAAGCAAACATTTTGAACTACTGCTATATATATATATATATATATATATATATATATATATATATATATATATATATATATATATATATTCATAAATTTGACAAATGAATAATTCATCTACAAATAACCTTTTGAAGTAGTAATGTGGATTATTGGAGGCCAGCAAGGATAATAAAAAGTGAAACAGTATGAAAAGAAGCGCAATTTTACATAGATTTGAAGTAAATTGTGACATTTTGGATATACGAGACAATAAACATGGTCTGAACATGTGATAAACTGAATGAAGAATTATTACTCATTTCGGTATAAAACAAGAAGGAAAGGAGAAAAACTAATGATAAGATGAACTGAAGGAGAAATTGGACAGAGGGGAATGTTTTGTGCAGTATCGATGATGTTTGGTTGTCAAAAGAATTGAAAAACGTAAACTGGTCAAAATGCGTTACAACAGTTAATCTGTACAATACGATAATATACATCGACATTTCGGTAGGTAAAAACAGCTAGTCATGATGTTTATTATCTTATTCAGCGAAGTTCACCTTTGTTATATTCCAAATTGTGATAATTGGACAGAAAGGGCATTTCAAAGTTTGCCAATTTCGCTTTAAATCTCTTTAAGGCGATCAATACTGAAATTTGTAAATTCTGTATTTCTCAGACAATTTTACTTGATTGTTTTACCTTAAATTTTGAGATATATTGTAAAACAAACTTCAAAATTTTCATTTCAGTTCCTCGAGTACTTTCTGAAAGTGGAAAAAAATGCGCTATATTAAAGATATACAGGGAAATCATCTTGGTGCAGTTCGAAATTTTAGGTTAAATTTAAACTATGTGTTCTAAGCATATTTGTTTAGTGAGTATTCACGTTATTTGCAAATAAAGATTAATTGTAATGCTATAGGTGTTTCTTCGTTGCTCACTTTTACTTTTCTAAAAACGTCCAACTTATAGCTACTCAGCATTATATTAAGAATCCTTAGTGAATTTTTCACAATAATTCCTAAAGGTTTGTCCTGCAAGAAGCAATTTTAGTGAAAAATGTGCACTGAAACAAATAAACAAGAAAATTAGTGGATAGGAAGGAGATTTTAAAACTCAACATGTTCTCTAATGTTTGCTTATACTTTAATTATCTATTGTTTGGACATTATGTAGACATCATTGTTAAAAGCTCTGCTTGCTGAAAGGAAATATATTTTTTTTATTTTTCTATAGTTTTTGCAGTAGATACCCTTAACCAGCTTATTTGCCATTTCTTTTTAAGAGAATACACAGTTCACTCCTAGTACAGAAAAAACAATCAGTTTAAATTGTTCAAAATTAAGTTTCAAAAGTGTACATAAATATTTAACCTTTATACTATATCATTTAGTAAATGATTCCCTTAGCATTCATTCTTTTAAAAATATACAAAAATTAAAATTCATGTCAAGCGTTCTAAGCAATAAAATTAGTTCTTCTTCGAGCTTACCTATATTTAGAATTATTCTGGGTCGTCGACGAGCCATCTTCCACTATTCACGTGTTGTATTTATCTGTAAGCAAAAGGTATGACATCAACTCCAGCTTCCAAGTCAATTTCACCTATATGATTATTTAGCAGCTGTTTAAAGTTATATATTATTTAAATATCATATAACTATTTTTCTCTTAAGGGGACCGGGAGTGTCTTATGTTGCCTATGTTAAAATTACAAACTCAATATCCCATTTTCTAATTACCTAATTGTTGAAATTTTTCTCATATTCATAAAATTCTAATGATGAAATAGAGAGAGCTCCAACTAAAAAGAGAGCTTTAATTCTTGGTAGATTTTTAAAACAAATTTATTTAAACTTTCAATGATAACATATATTCTAATTATAGTAGTGGTTTATCTGCTAAGTTTGATTGTTCTAGGAAAATGGGTGATAAGCAAAGAAAAAATTACTTACGAAATTAAAGAGTATAGGTCAAAAAACATGTACATTCAAGTTTATGTACAAATCCCAAGCATTCTGCCTTCAACTATTAAGCTAACATAAAAACGGGAACATTTTTACTCAACAAAAAGGTTCCAATGTTATAGCTTTTATAGAAGATGTATTCAACGTTGAGCTTAGGCATTTTCTGATAAATTAATTTCATTCTTAGCATAATTACTTTAATTATTAAGTTAAATTTAATTATTAAGTTAACTGGTATAAATTAATCATTTCTTCACTCTGTCAATCCAAAACCTTAGCCTATATACGGCTAGTGTGAAGAAATAATTAATTTACACTAAATAACTTAATAATAAGAGTTTAATGGTGAAGCCTGGGACTCAAGTACTTAGGATAGTAAGTTACCACAAACTGTGTATCTCGAATACGAGAGCCCCTAGTGGTCTACTGGGGAAATATACGAGTCAAATGGAGAAGTTAATGTCCGGACGGTGCGTTGGCCATGGTAGCTCAATGGGTGGGAGCAACTGGACGGGAATCGGGAGGTTCGGATCCCGGTCATGGCATTGAATTTTTCAAGTTGACTCTATCAATACTTACTTTAAAGTTATTTTAAGGTGAATTATGTTCAATTCTCACTGAATTATAATCCTGTGATTTATGATTTGACGATCCAAACGATAGAGCCAGTGACAAACATGAAACGGAATAAGCGATCAAAAAGTATATTTATAAGCAAATGCTTCGAGCTGGTCAGTACTATTTAGCACCATACCGTCCACGTGATTCTTCATTCTGACATACGTATTGGGGAATCGGTGTTCTACAATTTCTAAAGCCAATTTCCACGTTCTTTTCAAACAAAGTTTTCCTAAACTCTACAGCCTTTTAAAATCACAAACGTTCAATCCTATTACACAATGTAACATAAAACCTCCAACATGCAGGTAGATTTGCAAAATGCAAACAGCACGCTGATGTACATGAAATGACATTACGTCGGTTATGTTGGAGTTACTTTAATTACCATAAAACAATTGAAGGTTAGTAGTAAGTAAACTAAGGTAACAAGTTCGAAGCGAATACTAATAGGCGCATTTCGAAACAGGTGCACATTTAACCCAACGTCGGTGGCGTGCTATCTAGTAGGCGCCAATAACGTTTTAACTACTTTTATCCAGTTATGTCATTATGTCGAATGTGTATCATTTTTAAAAAGGTTCATTGACTATTTTTTATTTTCAAACAGAATCTTAATAACACTATTGGTAGATTAACACAAAGGGTAGCGTAGTTTTGACGAAAAGGCAGCAGCTTTTAAAATATATCTAATATGAAAGAATAAAACAAATTAGTGCATGAAAATACAGCATATAAACAATATTTAACACATACAGTTATTTATTTTCTCCTGTTTCCTCTTTGTTTTCCTATTTCACACAATACTATTTCTCCAAATCGAAATTCGCAAAGCACTCATAGCATATCAATCTACAGTGCTTGTTGCACTTCCTTTAGGTTATGGGAACTTGTTCTACGTGTAACTGTGGGTTCACGATGTTTTCCCCATTTTCTATTTCCATCCCTTCCTAACTAGAATAAGGCACCTCAAATAATAGGTCCAGCTTCCGTGTCGCGTGTGGCCTCCAGTGGATGCAAATGTTGAAATTCGCTGTACGTGTAACCCCAATTATAACGTCTTATGAAAAGACCAGTAATACATTGTCAGCCAAGGACGCAATGAGAGTGATGCCGTTTTGAAGTAAAAAACCTAAAAGCGGTGCGAGAAAAACAAGGCGGCTGGCGCATTCTGGATCTTGCACTGCGGCCGACGGAGGGTTGCAGTTTATATTATAGTGTCAACTATAACATTAATAATATAGCAAATATTTCCTAAAATATGTATAAATTTCACAATACAATAGATAAAATATTGCGAACGTATCTTCAGTATAAAACTGTGGGTATACATAAGATGTTCTTTCGAAGTGTTATCTTTGAACTGCGTGTATCTGACATCCCAACATCAATTTTTTAAATATAATACTTATCATTAAAATCGGAGAAGTTAAAAGTTCTAAGGTTATATTCACATCACTCCTTCTTGTTGCTTTGATTTACTTATATAGCTCTTCCATTAATATTCATACAAAAGCTTACCCTTTTTATCTACTTCGTGTTAATCGACAAAGTTTCTCAGAAAACAGTTTCATTATATATTTCATAGCAGATACAAAAGGAATGGAGGAAACTTGAGCGATGAACAAATGTGTAAAAAGTGAACAGTCTTTCTAGATTTTCCACATCATAAGAAACAACTAGATGTTGATAGCATGCCAGCATGATAAAACTTCAAACCAACAACAAATGTTAATTGTTCGATAGTTGATACCATCCAGATTATCTATGTCCTAAACCTCCTGTGTCTATGTCCTTTTTTGTTATACAACATGTACAAAAAGAATCCAGTATGAAGGGAATTTCATAGGGTATTTACAGTACATTTAAGATGTTATTTTATTCATCAAGTAAATATTTATCTATAGCTGAGTGGTTAGACCGCTTGGCTATGACCTAGGCGGCCCGGGTTCGATCCCAGGTGACTGCAAAGTGGGATTTGTAGCGGACAACATGGCGCTGGGTCGGGTTTTCCTCCGGGTCCTTCCGTTTCCCCCCACCACCATTCCACCAATTGCTCCATCATTCATTCATCCCAGGCGTTGGGCCGACCTCCCAACCCTGATCTCACCTATCAGGTCAAATGCTTCGGCTCTCTGAGGGAACTCAAGCGACTCCTAACACTAGCATTCGTGAGAACGGGAGACAAAAATATTTATATTGAATATATCTCATTTTAATTAAAACATTTAATAGCTATTCGTTTAGAAATTAACATTTTCTTTTTCCTGTAAAGCATACTGTTTGGTGAGAGGATTTTCTTGATAATCTCCGGTTGCTCCAGAAAGATGTTGAAATGAAACGAAGTTACGATTTTTCTTATTGAATCACTGTTGTCTCTCTCTCTCTCTCTCTCTCTCTCTCTCTCTCTCTCTCTCTCTGAGAGAGAGAGATATCTTTCACAAACTTTTAAGTCTGCTTTGCAACTCTTTAATATAAATCAAGTTCGGGTATTTATATTCCATGAAATCTCATAGATCGCATCTTCCTGGATAAAATGTAATCATTTTATCCAGGATGATGTTATGAATAAAGATTTGTTTATGGAATTAAAGGTTCCGTGAACGAAAAATAATTTTTAATTTTGTTGGAATTATACAGTTGAACTGTTAAACTAATGATAAGTACTTCTAGTATTTCTAACTTTAGAATGATTAATAAAAAATTGTTAATCCATTATATACCTTGTTACCATATTGTTTAAACTGGTAGTACATATACCACAAGTTCGACAGTTAATTATTTTCTTTTATACGAAAGTTCTGGTTGGATTTTGAAAGAAGCTTAAATTTCAGAACTACTAAAACCAAGGCGTGTTTGGCATGAATGGGTTGTTGGCCCATCATCTCCCTCTAGCCAATTTGTTAATATTTAATATAATTTGATTCGGTTGGGGAGCCTTCTGTTAAATCTCAATTTTATATGCTAATCTGCGGCAACTTATTTACCTCCAGCACTCTCATATAAACGTGGTGGTGATTGTTCGTCAGCTGTTCTGTGGCCTGCGGCTTAGCTTCGGGATCTTAAATATAAGACTGTGGTGGTAAATCGAGGGCAAAAAGAAACATCTGCTAGTTTACCTTACTCTGTGGTTTAGTTTACAATGTTGGAGTACAGTGATTACTGGCCAATATAATCAAACTTCTTGCCATATGCTAGTAATAATTTTAAACAATATGGACCCTAAAAGAACATGAAGGTGTGGAGAATCCATACTGTAATAGTTGAACAATATACACTGTAAACATAGCTATAGAAATAATGGTGTCAGTGTATTCACACACTTTCTAAAAATCAACTGTTAGTGGTAAAGAAAACATGAAACAAACGAACAAACACACACGCACACCTCGAATGCAAAGATAATAGGTAAGGCTCGAAGTTGGGACATTGCGACTAGCACCCACTGTTAACAAACGCCTCTCACACCACACGGTAGTGTCACTGAGTACACATTTTATTAGCGTTCTTTATGTTACACGAGTATGCCCTTGTAACCCCAGCTGAATGCAGGGCAAATATCGAGTTACTTAGTTACAGAAAGTAGGTAAATATAAAAAGGCATTATGGAAGGTCGTCATTTATTTACCCAAAAACGACATGGTAAACTCCAGGTAATTTCAGTGATGTTTAAAGAATTTCTTTATTATTGTTCCATTTAACTGCAATGGTCATAACGGCGGCCGTTCTCCTTTGGAACATATCGAAGGTGTTAACTCGTATTCGTTGAGATATTTAATCATTAGATTAAGAACACATTCGCACTCTCATTCATACTTCCTGACTCTGGGGAAGATGAGGAATTATCTTGGTCGGAGAAAAATAGCATCAACAAGGCTGGGAATCGAACCCGGGACCCTTAGCACGGCAGGCAGTGCTGTACCAACTGAGCTACGGAGCCAGCCAAAAGTTGTTTTATTTCTTTACCTGTGAAGCATGTGTCACAATCAGATTACTCCCTATAGATTCTATGAGCTATTCTTACAAAATAGTATTAATAATCTCTCTAATTCCTATGGATTAATATAATTTAGAAACGGTTCATTACAATTCTCATTGCATAAACAAGAAGGGTACACAAGACTGAAGCGATTGTCAGATATTTAAAATGCAATTCGGTTACACCCTTGTATTTAAATTTCTCTCCTTTCTTCCCCGCCCCCTCTTTCTCCTTCCATCACAACACGGAGAGAGTTGAGCAGTAATAGCCCCTCTAAAAGGACATGTATAATAATTCAAACTAATATCCAGAATATCTCATAAATGCTAGATAAATATTGCATTACATGCATTTGTCATAAATTTTGTTTTGTGGAAACGTGGCAACTTTTTGTGTAATACGTTTTCGCCTGTTTCTTACGATGTACCCATCATAATGTATAAAATTGCCAAAATTCTTTTAGAATCAAATTTCACGAGCTATTCATAGAGAATTCCAATCATTTCAAACCAAATATTTTGTTTCTCAGCATAGATCCTTTATAAGAATATACATTTCCCCCAAAATTCCTGCCATTTTTTTTAATTCCTTCAAAAAATAGGAATTGTCAAACTCTGTGAAATATGCCTCCGTATCGAAAATTACATCTTTTGATCTACATTTCGTTCCCACGAGCTATTTCTTCATTTTTCGGAGCAAGAGGAAATCACAGGGAGCCAGATCGGGCGTATATTACACCATTCATTAATTTTGACGGCGACAATATCGGATCAATGTGCTGGTGCCTTGTCGCAGAGAAACAGTACTTTCTTCTTCGCCAGTTGAGGCCATGTCTCCAACTTCTTATCGAATCGTGCCAATAACTAACAATATTGCCCAATAATAATCGTTGCTCCTCTTTCCAGGAACTCAATGAGTTTCATTTGAACAAATTCAACGGAGCAACTCATTACTTGCATTGTTGCTTAGTTTTTTGGAGTATAATGATGAACCTAGGTCACATCAATAGTGACAACTCGATGTAAAAGACCTTGGAAGTTAAAGGCTTTGAAGTTAAAATCCACATGCTGTCCAATGTTGTTGTTTGCCCAACCGTGGCATTCATTGGACCGACAACTTTTTCATCGCTAACTTATCAAGCAAAATATGAACTGCCATTTCCGTCTACACATCTATGGCCTCTGCCACTTATGTTTGGCGATCAGCGTGGAATCAAACCGTGGAGTTTTCTCGGTAACCATACTTGTCTGGCGTCCTGAGCGCTGCTCTTAAAAAACGTATGTTCGACTACGTTTTAAGTCATTGAAAAAATGTAACTGTCGCCTAGATGGCAAAATATCCCCATAAAACGTATACGATTTCGCTTCTGTATTCTAGCAAGTTTCCGCACCAACAAATAAAAGAAATTTATTGAATGATACTGCAATTTGTTCCCCATTTTAGCGAAAACAGTTAAACGACAAACTGAAATGTCTGTCAAATTCAAACTAAACTGTGAATTAGAACAAATTTTTTTCTTAAACTTGTAACAAACGGCAGTACATGATGATAACACTAACTTGTTTTAGTAACATCATTTTGAAACACGAGAAATTGTAGAACCCACCTCAGGTGTTGTATGCATTTTGCTAATGAAAATCGTTTGTCATATTTACGAAAACGTAAAATAAGGAAGTACGATATTTTAATGTAAAGGGAGCTTAGGGATGAAACGGTTATTTAATGTTTAGTCTTTAAAATCAATTTGGTGTTGTCATCGAAAGGTTAATATGTATGGAAATGAAAGTATGAAATTCAGTAGGCCATGAGATGATGCAATATAAATGTGATATGATGTAATATTTTTGGTATTGGTAGTTGCAAAAATGACATTACGTAATATGTTGACGTGGACCACTGGAAGAAAAGTTTATTTGGTTGTGACAGCAAGTGAACGAAGAAGGAAAAATTAACTGATGAAGCTTCTTTCTGCTTGAGACCTTCGGAGAGTAAAGACGTGTTCTAGTACCTCTATGAAATTGTGCAGGGACTGTTTGGATTGTGCATTTAGCATGCATGATTTGCGTGTGTGCAAGGGAAGATTGACTAATACATCAAGCACTATTTGTAAATGGACAACTTCACTAATATAAGTTGTATATGTAAAAATCTTTTATAAAAATTAAATCATCAGTTTTCCAAGGAAAGAATTATTTTATTATCTCTAAAGAAATAATAATTCCTCCACTGAGACTACGCCCGGAGGTAAGATCTCTTGCAGTTACAGGGACGAGAACAGCCGAGGAACATGCAGAACCTGAATACAAGGTCGTCAAAGATGTGAGAATCCTATTATGATCTCGCCATCCTCACCGTTTCTCCCGTCTCCCATGCGCAACTAACCGCTGCAGATAGAGTCCCGCGTTGGGCGCCATATGTAACAAAAATTCTCTCCTTCAGTGTGAGGAGGGTTGCTGTTGTTCTTGAAGCCCTCTGGGATGGCGATGACGAAGCCGCGCGCTCCTATCTCTTCATGATCTCATCCCTTAGTTCAGCTCTGGGACTCAGGTGTATACATGTATCTAAAATATTTCTGGAACTGCTTCAGTCTGAACATGAGAACTCTTAGAATTCAGGCGTAGACACGAGTGAAGGAATAATTTTTTTAAATAAAGTTCGAAATAAATACATTTTGTTTCACTTTAAAGTACCCAGACGTTCAATTTAATTTATATTCTTTCTACAATTTTCTATGTTAAACCTTACAATGAAACTGTATCACTTGGTTACAATTATCAGAGAATCAATTTTACAATGTTTCGTCACGACAATGAATTTAAGTCCGTTTACCTCAACGTTCCTCAATCGAAAGATCTTTCTGCTCTAGTTGTTCGTCTAAGATTATCGATTTTTTCTTCTCTCGTTGCCACCAGTACCAACTTTATTTTTACTGGTCCACGTTAACATATTCGTAATGTCAACTAACAATACTAAAAATATTACAACATATCACATACATATTGCATCATCTCATGACCTACTGAATTTCATACTTTCATGTCTTATTCATTTGAAGATTTCCCTATCGCTCCTTAAACCATTAAACATATTTAAACAATTTTACAATTCCCGGAGCCTACATCAAAACAACTGTTACAGGGAGGGGGTTGAATTTAAAATAAGAATCTTCCATTTTTATCTTTGGAGGATGCTGAACTTGATACTAAGTTTGATATTCAAACTATTTTGTTTTCCGTGCTGAGAAAAACCTGAAAAAAAGTATTTCTTGTGAAATTTTAATATTGAATTTTGAGTGAAATACAATACTTCCTCTGTCTATTAACTATAACTAAGCACTTTTAGTATTTATGCATATATCAAACATTTAATAGGCTTATTTAAATCTTTAGAACACTTTCTGAAAGAAAATAAAAAAAGAGAAATTTTTGCACTTAAATTTCCGTTTGTTCTGATGGCGGAAATTTGTTGAAAACTATGTTGCATTCTTCACTTGCATTTGCCGTAAGTATGAAATGTTCCAGTTTTGAGTTATGCAATTGTGTCTTTGTTGCTCTCTCTTCTCCCTCCGTCTCTCTTCTCCCTCTCCCCCTCTGTCACACACGTAGACAGTTGCCAGTGCGTTCATATTTACGGCAAAATCTGATATTAAGTTAATGTTTCAAATACAATACTTCAATTTTCGAATGGCAAGAAAATACTAAAAGAAATGTGCAAGCACTTTAACGATACGGTTTTAAGGACAATGCTTCAAACACATTCATTCATTCATTCATTCATTCATTCATTCATTCATTCAGTCCTTTGCTTGTTGTCAATACATTTTCAATTTGCGCATGAATAAGATTTGTCGAACCAAGTTACGATTTGTCTTCAGGCACTTCCGTTCATGTACGATGAGAGCACTAATGTATTCATGAGTTGGAATATGAACTGCCTGTGGTGCACAAAGTGGGCTTACATGGCCGCTGGGGGTGAAGTAAGGGTCCAAATGTTGCAGGATGGTTAATAATGTATAGGCAACCTTCCCCTAACAGCCTCAAGGGACATACATAACGGTGATATACGAACGGCTACTGTTCTACAATACCTCGAGCCAAATATGCTAAACATGGAATAAAACCGAGTGAAAATAAACCGAGTTGATATAAAAAAGAACGGTTATTAATAACTTTTCCCAGAGAGCATCATGAGTCAATTACCACCACCATGAGTTTAGGCAAATATACTAAGATTTTTCTTGGCTATTAAATATAGGATTGTTTTAATGCTCGAATCATAATTATTTCAATACTTTTCCCAATACTTTAAACTAATTACTACACTCAATACAAAAGATGACCATTTCAACGAAAATACGTAATATGAGATTCCCTAAAAGCTGGTAGATAAATGCGTGAGAACGGCATACCTTAAAAATGAAAAGCAAATAAATACCGAAGATTGTATTCAAGTTTGTCTTCCAAGGTTACGACAAAGACTTTTAAGAAATTTCTCTCACATTAAAGTTCGCTTTACATGGAAAAATTTACATTCAACTTATTTAAAATAGTTTGACATGTTTGATTAAAATACCATTTGTTTAAAATATTTCATGACTAATATAATGGATTAACTTGAGTTTTCTGCGAACTTTCCAAGATGCGTTCTTCTTTCAGAAGGAATGTTGTATACTTTTGTAAAACTGATAAACCATAAGGCTGCAAAATACGATAATCTTTAAAACACACCAGTTATTTCAATTTATTTTTCGTGGCATCAGCCATTTCCGAGATAAACACACTGCTGATCTCAATTGTTTAATAAGCCTGTAATTTTTAAAGCACTGCAACTATTCAGTTGTTTCTCGCGATGTCGTGGAAAAAGCAAACACCTGACTATCCATTAATTTTCTTCTACTACATGCGCGCGATAAGAAGCGATCGGGTTCCAAGTCCACATTCCGTAAGTTTCGTTTAGATGACAACTTTTAAATTTGAAATGCGCTATACACTAGCATCTAGTGGCTAATACGTTAAGCATGTCGTTTTGATCAATTTCGAGGTTAATTAGCTAACCAGTTTACAACAATCGTATGTTAGAATTAGAATTTTAGTTCGTCCTTGGCAACATATACATGTTATGAGACACGTCAAAAATACTGTATAAATACATAAAGTCAAAATAATTACATACAATATGCACAGTAAGCAGCTTATGTATGGTTTCATGTGGTATTTGCATAGACAAATTTACTACAAGAACGTCATTCTATGAATATTACAGGTTTGTGAATGTACTATGCTCCCAGTGCTCATTTACATGGTTATAGTTCTAAAAATGCATTAACCATATAAAATAGTGAGCATGCAAAAACTTCTTAACCTTATTCTTAAAGTGTTTTAATGATTCAGCTTGTTTAAATGAATTTGGAAGTTTATTATATAACATTATCCCTTTGTAGTTACAGCTTCCTTCATAAAGGCTCGCTTGGTACGCTCGAATTGACAGTTTATCCTTGTTACGAGTGTGATGGTAATGTACATCAGCATTCACTTGACAATGATTTACATTTTTATGAACATTTGTGGATGTTATGGCTCTCGAAAGGGGACACATTATTATTCGTCTACCTCTGTATAGCTGTGATCTGAATGCAATTGAGCTGGCTTGGGCAAAACTAAGGAATGTTTTTAGAGGATGCAGCGTTACTTGTAATATCTTCGCTTAACTTACACGCTATTTTGCTGAACTGTGTTTTTTCAAGATTGACCACACTGCAGAAACAAAAGAGGGTTAGCTCTCGCTTCTTCCCCTCTGCCCACACTACACCGCAAATCCATCGCTCAACTTACCTTGTGCGTACTGTACCTCCTAGTATCTTCAATGAATCGTGTAATGACACTACATTTGCAAAGGTATATTTCGGTTAGTATTAAATATATATGTATGTATTTATTCACTGCAATTGGGTACTACCCGGTGGCAGAGTTAAGAATACAGATCAAATTACAAATACTAGATTTAAAACAATAACACAATAAACAATACAAACATGATAATATTTTACGTTAGTCACTTAAAACATATCTAATTACTTCTCTATTTACATATTATATACCATTATAATTCAAAAGTTAAACTATAAACCATCTAGATTTTTTCTAAATTTCTTCAGCGACAGGGGACAGCCCTGAAAGACTGCTACAGGCAATTCATTCCATTCTTCAATGGTTCTATTAACAAAAGAAAATTTTCCTACGTCGGTTCTGTATCTTCTACCCTTAATTTTATACCTATGATCGTTTCGTACATAATAATCCGGATTATCTAACCTTACACTAACGTCCACCCATGCCTTTACACCAGCATTAGCTTTGAATAATGCTACCAACCTATGTTTTTTACGCCTAATTCTTAATTCCCCCCATTTAGTCTCATCTCCTTTTATAGGCCCAAAATACTTGCCTCTTTTTATGAATTTTATTGCCCTCTTCTGTATTTTTTCTAATGGATCGATTTGGTTAGCTCTATACGGGACCCAGCATGCTACTCCATATTCCATAACCGGCCACACTAAGGCCTTGTAGGCAATTTCCCTGGACCTAGCGCTCCCCTTTTTCAATATTCTCATTACGAAATGTAATGCCTTCCACGTATTCCTAGATGTGGAATTTACTTGTTCGTCCCATCCAAGTATTTGCAGCTGTCCACCTGTGGAATTTGCACCCCTCCCATGTGATAGTTAACAATAATTTTGCACTTAGTTCTACTAAAAACAATGGACTTACTTTTCTTGGCATTAATTGACACTTTGTTAGCTGCAGCCCAATCACAGATTTCATTTAAATCATCCTGAAGAGCGGTTTCATGCTCTGTATTCCAAATTTTATTAAAAATGATACAATCGTCTGCAAACAACCTTATCTGGCAGTTAATATTAACAGCAATGTCATTAACAAAAATGGGAAACAGTAAAGGTCCTAGTATTGAGCCTTGCGGCACACCCGAACTTACGGTTCCCCTATCGGACAGGTCTTTACCTACTTTTTGCGTTCTCCCTTTCAAAAAATGTTTAACCCATAATACTACGCGTTTGTCAATTCCTGTATTATCTAGCTTACAAATAAATAAAATATGTGGCACTACATCAAAAGCTTTAGAAAAGTCAATTACCACTGCATCAGTTCTTCCCCCTGCATCTACCTCATCTGCCAAATCTTTAAATAATGAAGTAATTTGACTTTCGCACGAATACCCAGGTCTAAATCCATGTTGCGCTTCATTAAACCACTTTTTATTTTCTAACTCCTGTCGTATATATTCTGCAATTAAATGCTCCATTAATTTACATACTACTGAAGTTAAGACTAACTGGCCGATAATTAGAAAGAGATACGCTTTGGTAAGAGTAGTTTGTAGAATTCTTATAAAAATAATCAAAGTGGATGTAGAAAGTAATCTAACTATAATGAAGTACATCTAGTCATGGAAAGAGTATGGAATGTCAAAGGCATCACACTGCGAATCACTTTTAAAGCGTTTGACAGTTTAACCACCTGAGTCTCCCTTGTACCCACCATGCGTAATCAAATAATTTTTGCAAATGTTTACTTCTGTTAACATGAAGTAAGTAGCAGAATATACTTTTATTAAAACCTTTGCAGAAGAGAGAAGAAAGTGGATGGAGAAAATACCGAGAATGTAACACAAAATTATTAACTGTCGTTGTGATTTAAGTTTAATGCTAATGCATTAATGCAGTGAAAAATTAATGCATATGAAAGCATGAGTGATAGATATTGTTAGTGAAAAAGAGAAACGTGGGTTTTAAGTTCAATAGGAACCATTTATGCAGAAATAATCCGTACATCATTATGCACCTTCAATCTTTTCTGTTCAATTTGTCTTTTTATAATTTCACTCATTTGGTAATACACAGGACTTTGATTTATGTTTAGGCTTCATTTTTTTCATTAATGTGCACTGCTAAAATTTCTAAAATTTACTCACACTTTCGTACTTTTAGATTCTACGGAGCTTAGGAAATTATTCTAATTACATAAAAATTCCTTGTTTCAGCCGAGAATGAGCATGGGAGATACTGTTCGGGAGGCAATACGGCTCTAAGAATTTCTCTGAATGCTGGACTGGGTGAGAGAACCTTTGGAATGGTGAATACTGTCACCCAACTTAAATCCCACGGACTTCCTCAGATAAGAGTGCAAATATAAGGAATATGCATAGTCTTCAGCAAACGATAAACTTCGCAACAGCTCCTCTGGATTCTCATGTCTTAAAGACTATTTTCAAAGAAATGCATTGAGATTGGCGACAGACCCCGGAACGAGCTCTATTCTGTTGTGTTTTTATTGTTTCTGACTCTAGTCAATTGTATTACCTTGTTGAATGCATTTTGGTCTTCCCAAACCCATGCACTTGCTAGAGAAAGTATTCCATCCGATCTTACCCTTTACATCTTTAACTTAGTGAGCAAAATACAAGCTTTCAGGCTTCCGGTAATGGTGAAACAATTTACTCCGGAATATATCAGAAATAATTTAAAACCATTGTGTTAACTTGGAATTACTGAAATATGATTTTGAGAATGAAGGTGAATTTCAATCTGCATTGCAATTCTGTACTTCCTCCAAACGACAACTTCTCTTATGTAGAACATCAATATTTGTAAATCATATACTACCACTTAATACAAGCACGATTATTATATTCGCAGTTTCAAATTAGAGACTAATAACCTGTTTAAATAATTAATATTTATAATATCATTTCTTACAATTTAATGCTTGTACCTAGCTTAGATTTCTGTGATTTCTTAGACTTAGTTCATTTTCTTCTGCTTGATTCAAATTTAGCTTTATTAAACCTTATTCTCGACTTAAGTTAATATCCTGCACATCTCCACAGTGCAAAATATATAACCCATTTTATAGTTAGACCAGCATCGCAACTAACGTTGTCACAACAGTAAACCGAAACGAGCTCCTATCATGATGATATTTTGTTGTATTTGATTGATTAAAGTTAGATATGAGTCTATGGAAGAGGAATAATAACGAATTCTACTCCAGCCAATGAATGATTCAGTCGAGAATACTATTTTTGTAATATCGTCTATAGTTCCCTGTACTTTAGGACGTTGTCCTTTTCCCCCCTGATTAGCTCATTTAGCAAGAAATTTTTAACGTAACTATTACATGTTTCTAAACACAATATGTTGTGAAAAGGATATGAACTAAACTGTTAATTTGGAGTCACGGAGTTCGAAATTTATGTTACAATTCACAAGTTACATCTAGTTTTCCAATTTCAAATTACGATTCTTTTTTGTTCCACAAAATATCATATCCCATATAAGCAATTGATTGCTGAGGATGTAATCATTCTCATAGGACAGTATCATCACGTGATCGGGTTAATTCTGGTATAGGTTCATCACGTGTTCGGTAGGTACCTTTGTGTCCATAGAAGACCATTTCATCAAATAGATGTTATAAATAAAAAAGTGGTTGTGTTTTCAGTTGTGTTTTGATATAGCTACTTCCTGCTAGAAATCTGTTGTTTACAGGCAAGCACAAAAATGTCTTGTAAATATATAAATAATACATATAACTTCTGCTAATTTGCGGCGAAGTAGTATTTGTTTCTAGAAAGTTTTGTATTATGTCTGATATTAGGAGAACGTATTTTCTATATTTTGGCTGTAAGATAGCGGACCAAGATAAAAAAATGGATATCACATATATTCTGAGCTACGTGCTGATCTAACTTAATGCATGGCTGAATAGAAAAGGACGTCATACTGGTATTTGGAGTCCCGATGATTTGGTGGGAGACCACAAAACATACTACGATGTTATTTCTGATGGCCTCCCCTATAAACAACGGAATATCTATGAAGGAAAAATCGACAGTTGTGTATTCAATGTATCTTCTGTAACTCGCCCTGTACCTGATTATAACGAACATTTTGTTTCTAAATCCCCAAATTGTTAACTATAATGAAGATAGCAGTGAAGATGAACTGCCATCAACTTTGAGAAATGCAGACTTCTTTCTTAGCACAACATCCGCGAAACACATGATGACACAAGGTGAGCTCAATGGCCTGATGAAAGATCTAAAGTTTCCTAAAAATAAGGCGGAATTTTTGGTATTATGGTTGTAACAATAGAAGTATCCATATGACTCCGTGAAAAGTAACAATATTTCACAATAGAACTACAGAATTTGAGAGTTTTTTAAAAAGTGAAGAAAGCTGCACATTCTCCAAAGGCTTACTTGGTCTGATGGATGCAATGAATATAAAAGCACAGTCCTGATCAATGTTCACTGTTCATCGACAGATTTTAAAGCATTACTTTTACAAAACTGAAACGAGTTTCCTCACATTTCTGTGATGTATGTCTTAATACAAAGGAAACGTATATACACACGAGAAATATTCAGATAGGAATAGACCATACGAGATACTGGTAGGAAGTGTTGGGGAACTTTAAATTTACCTATATTTTATTAAGGAACCAATCCTTCTTTGCAAGTAGATAGCTGTGCAAAAGTAGGTGCTTAAAAAGTTTCCCCAAACTTACTTTTGAAAACATGAAAGCAAGTTTGTTAACCAGTCCAAAAAAATAGGAGTTTTAATAAAAATAATTAGTCTGAATTACAGCTAAATAATAAGGCAAAAATAGCATGGCAAACATTTAAGAATCTTAATTAGTTCTCTGGGAAACTATAAATATGAAAATTTTGAAGAATTTGAGGATGATCTGATGTGCTCGTATAAACAGACGAATTACAATACGCCAATAACATGCATCTTTTGAAATGGCACCTAGATTTCTTTCTAGCCAAATTGTGGTTATGTGAACGATGAACATGATGAGCGATGCCATCAGGATATTTCATTGGTGTAGGGGTAATATGTTAGCCCCTGTTCTCGAAGTCGTGGGTTCAAAGCCGGTGGATGTATCTTTTTTCGTATGTAAACATTCTTAGCACGTATCCCTTCGGAAAGGAAGCAAAGCCGGTTGTTCCGTGCCATAGATTTACGATACATAAAATAATCTCAAGCCTCATCAAGAGACCGTCGAGCAAAATTAAGCAGTATTTTACGCTTAATATAGAATGGGACGCTGAGAACCACAGCGGCCATTAATGAAAACTCCAATTTCGATGCAGCCTACTCATAATGAGAAATGGAGTGCCACTATACTAAGTATCATTGTTGGTTGGTAAGAAAAGAATGGAGCTGGAGCTGGAAGAATATGTTATACATAAAAGATATGGGCAATGTAATGTGTTAAGAGAAAGGCCTATGACGTCACTAATCACACTTTTTGCTTTACTTTGTTATATGTTTCAAGATCCCCATTTCTGCGGTGATATTAAGGCCTCCTTTAATTTTTTAGTATATTTGTTAAGGGAATGTGCCATATACTTTTTATCATAAAATTTATTGAAAATATATTTGAATTTCATATTCCAAAATATTCAAAGTCTACAAATTAATTTTTAGTTTGGTATTGTTGAAGCTTAGTATGAATAATAATTTACATATTTATAATCATAAGTATTACATGTAAATTTCAGATTTTGAAAATGATTTCCTAAGCAGTTGCCCTCATTTAAATTCTTTCGCAGTATATCATTTTAACACAATTCCTAAAAAAAGACGCTTTCTCTAATAGGGAAGCAAAAATGTTTCAGTTGGCAATTTTAAAGCAATGGTGCTCGTTAAAAAAGCAAGCGTACTACAGTAAATTTACAAGAATTACTTATTTTAACTAGATGTAGAAAAGTCGTCTGTTTCACATTGAGACAAACGTTTGCAGGATCAAGCTATGCCATAGCTATGTCATAGCTGTATCCTTCAAATGTACATTACGTCGCCTGAAACAACTGAAAGTATTTGAAGCAATTAATGAACACTTCGGAAATTGTTACTTGCTTTAAAGAGATTTACCATTATTGGAGAAACATTGCCTACTTGTTATGGAAGTCATATATCCATTTCCATTTTATCTTCCTCATCTTGAGGACATATACTCCCCAATATTTACAAGTGGGCTCCTGTCGAGGAGAGAGGAACTCTTGATCCGAGAGAATATCCATACCTGGTATGAGAGTTGAGGAGTGATGGGTATGAAGTGGCGGTACATTAGAAACGAGATTAGTGATGGAATGAATGCCAGCGAAAACCGGAGATGTGGAGAAAACCTGCCCAGATGCTGCGTGGGCACCACGTATCCCACTTACAGAATGTAAGTGATTGTGATTGAACCCGCATCATCTTGTCAGAGGTGAATGGTGTAATCGCTCAGCCATGGCTCCGTCTATATGTAGAAAGTTTCAGAATGTAAATGACTTTATGGGCTACTCCAAAATAATCAATGTAATTCTCTCTCTGTCTCTCTCTCTCTCTCTCTCTCTCTCTCTCTCTCTCTCTCTCTCTCTCTCTCTCTCTCTCTCTCTCTCTCTCTCTCTCTCTCTCACACACACACACACACACACACACACACACACACACACACACACGACATGTAATATCAAATATTCCCCTGGAACATCTTCGTCCTCCTACTGTAGGTGGTAAAGAAATTAAAAGGCTCTGAAGTTCACACCCATAATCCCTTGGACCAAGGGCCCTCATATCCGCCATCAATTCTTCATTCGATATGCAGCCTGGTTCAGCAGAATTAACCGTTAAATGTGGGCGATGCTGCTGGATTTTTTGCTGATCTAATACTATCAACACCCAAGGAAATGAACTGTGAAGAAAAAGAAGCTGTAGAAATTACCTTCCTTCCGCGTGTTTAAAGACACTGCTGGTGCTGTAGACCGTGAGACTGCTGAGGAACTTCTATTAACGCGAGTGCCGCTACTTTAATCAAAGCATCTCTGTACAACGATACATTGAGAATGTCTGCAGGAATTATTTATCTTGAGGGTATTTTTACGAACTCCCCTTGTCTGTGTTTCCGTCTGCTACATCATTGTCGGTGCTATTTCTGGTCTCTTAATGTGACAAGTTACACCCCTCCTGTCTGCATTTTCACCTGCTGTTGAGAACACAAGGTGATTCTCTGACTTCATTATCAACGAGACACCTTTCGTGCATTATAATACATCCATTATGTATTATCATATAAAAGTGGTTCTTCCTGTTAGGTTATTCAGGGACATCTTTGCCTAGAAGTGATTTTAATTTGTTAGGCTTGTTCAAATAAGCATACCAAACTAATGTACTAATATTAATTGCAATACAGGTCACAGTAGCGGGATTATATTCAGGGAGAGAGGAAACAAAAGTTGCAAATTTCCACAATTTTCCATCAGATGACATACTTAAAAACGTTGATGTCTCATTTTAAGTTTAACGTTATCGCAGTGGTAGGGAAAATAAAGGTTGGAAAAAAAATTAACTTATTGTATTAATGAGTAATATTTTTTTCAAAGAGATCAAAATATTTATTTTGAAACAGCTAATCCGATTCATCTCACGTAAATTTCGTTAATTGCTGATAGTTCCAATGGTTTAAAATAATATTAATGTACTCTCAGCGCTTTAACTTGGTATTAAGTGACTTTGACTTCTTTCTCTGAATCATTTCAAACAAGGAATTTTATGAGGATCGAAAAGAGACGCACAGTCGTTGCGTTTACCACAGGTGATACAAATGGTTAAACTCAACGGAATTTTTTCACAGTATATGCTTAAGTGTGGTGACAACTCTGTGGAAAAGTAGCTTATGAGAGTTCTCTTTTTTTAAAGAACTGTCATCCGTAATGGGATGCATACGAATGTATTCGTTTGTGCTAACTAAACGCTCCAGTCTATATCCGCTGAACGTACCACAGTCATAAATCTTCAATGCATTTATTGTTACAGGCACAGCACATAGTCATATTTTAGTTAAATATTTGCCTTCTCTGCCAAGCACATAGTTTCTAGAAAATATGTTGCATTCCATTCAATAATTCAATATCGAAATTTTACTGGAAATTCATATTTTGCGTCTCCCTGATTTCAGAAAAACTATTAGAAATAGCTCTGGGTGCATAAGAAGAGCAGGAACAGAGTCTTTAAGGACGAAAATCGTCCCAACTTCAAACTACTCTATGCTTGGAAGTTATTCGAAATTCATAATTTTCTCTTAAATGGCAAGTATTTTGATAGAAATATCACATATTTAATTTTTAATAAGATATGTATACCTTGAATTTTCTGGAAATATCCAGTAAAGTTCTCTTAAATTAAATGGAATTCTGTATTATCCTGTTTAATTATTAAACGTTAAGCGATTAATGAGAACGTACTACACAAAAAGGTGCATCCTTTGGAAAGGTAGAGGTAGACTGAAAAATACATTGCAGTGGCCGGAATTTGAACACTGGATTTCTCGGTCTAGGTCCGGTTGCTCTTAACCATTGAACTACCTTGTAGCCTGAAATAACAATTAATTACTACTAATTAACCTAATGGTGGTCTAACTATTAAGCCCGGGCCTTGAAGTATTTACACGATGTAAGTCGTCATTCAGGTTGTGGTCTCATATGTGTGAAAACTCCTAGTAGTTTACCGGATAAAAGATAAGTCAGTTGGAGAGATAATGTCACCCTGGTACCCTGTCATGGTAGCTCAATGGCTAAGAGCAACCGGACGGAAACGGAAGATCCGTAGTTCATATCCCGGCTATGGCACTGAATTTTTCAGTCTATGTTTCCAAATCACAGGTAGAGTGAAGGAGCAATCTGCTTACATTAATTGACCTAATAGAAGTACGCACTTCTTTATTTCAAATAATTTCTGTTGCATAGAACATTTCCGAGATATTTCTCCCTATAGAGTCCAGTTGTTGAATACTTTGTTGTTACTTGGAAGTCCTGTCAACGATTGAATTTTAAGGATAGCGTATAGCACCGAAACCTTAAAATTCAGCTATTACTATCAACAACGAAATGTGTAACGTAGTTATTTTTGGAACATTTATAATGATTGAAGTGAATCAAATATAAAATAAGCCTTTGTAAAAATCGTTTACATGGTAGCTAATAAAATATTGAGAACAGAGAAAGTCATATGCATGTTATATCAGAATTTTTTTTTCAATTTAATTTTCCTCTGGCTTATGCTTTTAGTTTTCAACATATTTAATGCTCGTATCATACCAGAAAAAACTAGTAAATAACCTTACTTTTTAACACATTGTATGTTGTACCGTAGTTGATTTGCATTTACTGGAAGCCAAATAAGCACATCCTGTTTCCCATGTCTCTTAAATTTCCAATTCCAAGTTTTCCGACATGACTTCTTAGTGAATTCTTAATACTAAGCGAGAGTAATCGATGCCAATATGGCACCTTCATCATCTAATGTCATATAGATAGCTGTTCAACTTGTCCTGGCTAAGGAAAGATTCCCTTCATCTAGCCAAGAACTGAACATGGGACTTCTGATTTTGGAAACTACTAAGCACCAGACCAAGCAGGCAGTCAACTATGTACTTGCGTAGTTTGATAATATTCCATCATGATGAAATTTTGGCTCCTTATTAGGTTTATGTTTAATTATTCAAATTATAACAGGTTTATTTTTAGCTAATCGATGCCTTTGTTTGAACATAATTTGGGTGAACTGGTCATAAGATTGATGGTCAGCATTTCGATACTTCAACACTTAAAGGGCATCTAATAGATAATGTTACAATTATTGACTTCTATTACTTTCAAGCTTTGTCCCGATTCTGCTATAAACCACTTACTGCTATTATATCGTGATATATTATTTGCGATGCGGAGGCAATTGGCAATAGAATGTTTTAAAAATAAAGTCATATTTTAGAAAATCCGAAACTTAAAAACACGCTGTCTCACTGGCCCTGACATTACAAAGGAAAACAGATATCAAGCAGTTAATATTTACAGATCTACTTTAGATATGCAAATTGAAGCTAAACGTTACACTGGTAGAAATAACAAAACTGCTGGGGTTCACAGAATGAACCTGAAGACGTTCATCATCCTAGTACATTACAAGCAGATCGCGTACTAAATTATGTGTAACACATGTGTGTAACAACATTCTTATGCCATTTTCTGTGTAAAGAAACTGGTTTCCTTTTCTAATGCTCCAGAACAAGACCAACCCATCCATCAATATGACTCACGAACTCGGAATGGTATTCGCCAGTATTTACGTTTTCATAAATTTTACATAATAAAGTAATTACTAATTCCTAAGGTTTGGACCTGTCATTTTCTTCTGCCATAATTTCATTTTTGTTCTTTCTCTACAATAATCAGTTTTTTTTATCCTTAGGTATTAGATTATAGCAGCTAAATGCTGAAATACAATCTCATAGGTCCACATAAAACTGTTCTAGATGTAGTATTAATTTAATGCTAATCAGACAAAACGATATGTGCATCCGATAGAATTTGTCATCATTGGCGCTTCGTATTCTAATGCTAAGCCTTGCCCTTTTCAAATGCAGAACCAAGCATAAGTTGGACCTCTTAACACACTTAATATTTAAACTCTACATAATGTTTAAACTGGATGAATAAAAGAAAGCACCGATAACGGTCAATATGTTGTACAGGACGGCAAACGAATCATTAACAGCAACCCATGTCGGGAAACCCACGGTTTGGGCGCAGAAGACCATCAAATTGTCCATTTCACATGCCGTAAATTCGACGAACAAACAGTATGCAGTACAAAGCAGTTTAAGATTACAAACTGGGTACCCCTTACGTCAATGCAAAGCCTACATCGGTGGCGCTGAGCTTCACCTACGTGCTCCAATAAGTGTGGTTGACCTGAAAGAATGGCAATTGCTCCATATACTTTTGCAATGAGGTCCTCCTTTGACGTTACAGGAGTAGCGTATAATACCCCGCAGGAAATAGTCAAGTAGTGTCAGATTAGGTAATCGTGCTGGCCAAGGAACTGGTCCCCCTCTGCCGATCCATTAATTGGAGTATGTAACGTTGAGGTGATTCCGTACATAGAAATGTGTGCTCAAAGTGTGCTGGAGCTCCATCATGTTGCAGCCACATTACTGACGAATGTGTAGTGGGACGTCCTCCAATAAGGTGGGCAAAATATCTGTAAGAAATGCGAGGTGGATCGGTCCTGTTGGTCTGTTTGGGAATAGATACCAACCAATGATATGATCAGTGATTATTCCAACCCATAGATTGATACTCAACATGAGTTGAATGATTTCGAACGTCCGCTCAAGCATGCAATTAGGACACCAGTTCTCTAACTTTGACGTTCTAAACCACTCAAACCGTGCGTTTACAGACAGGGGATCCTTCATAAAAAATTATGTGTCCTGCCCTGCGCATCATGCTAAGTGATGTCGGTGTCTTTTTAATCACTCTGTATACAACAGCTCCTTCTTCGTGCAAAAGCCTTTCATTGCTGTCTCTACTTCTTAAAGGTTTACCCCTTGGATGCCTTACTACTCACTGATATCGCCATGATGCTACATTATCTGTGAGCACTTGAGAAGTCTGCATAGTGGTTACCATATGTTTTAATGTTTCAGTACTACTCTTACTCTTTATGCTTTCACAAGCACATCGAAATCAATGTTTATTTTCTCTACCGCAAGTAAGTAGTAGTATTACATTCCAACAAAAATTACGATATCAAAATTTCAACGGAAACGCTCCTTTTGGGGTTACCTTAAATCACCTCCCAAAAACATTAATAAGTATATGCCTGTATGTATTATGTATATGTGTATATGTCGATGTGAACAGCATTATTCACAAACGAGACATCCAATAAATGTCAAAATTAAACACATAAGTTTAGTATCCTCCAAGAACGCGATCTGAAGATCTTCAAGAAAATCCTCCACTCCAATCAACTCAGAGATAATAGCTTCCGGAACCTTCTGGAAATATATAAAGAAAAGGACTACGAACCAGGCAGCCGTTGGATAATACAACTTGCTACTTCAATTAAGCTGTAAGGGGTGTGGAATATGTTGCTACGATTTCTCAACACAAGCGTTGTTGTAATTTGGAGCTCTTGATATACATTAATAGTCCTGCTGTAACTAAAGTGACCGCACCCTTCATCAGGATTAGATTACTACGGAGAGGATTTGGTAGCGAAACCTGTGGTTTATGTGCCTAAGTCCTAAATGGGGCATTCCTGGGAGGAAGGACGAGGGGAGAGGAGACAGAGGACGGCCGACCCAAGGAGTCACGGCAGTACAGAGAGCAGGATTTAAATTTAAATTTATCGGTTTAAATTCTCCCGCAGACCAGCACAACTAACATCCCACCCGCCATGGTCCGGAAATGGCCCCAGCAGATCGGTCCGGAGATCAGAATCCGTCCTACTGAACGAGGAAGTCTTTACCATGCAGCGCCGACACTTCTACCCTGAAAGAGTCCATCAGATGATAGATGATGTGAAATGATAATGGAGATGAAATGGAAGGTCAGGAAATTCGGGGGATATAATTAACCTATCCAGCGTTCGCTGCAACCAGGGAAACCCCGAAAAAAGCCATGGGTCAGGTAGGTCGGCCACGGTAATTTAACGCGGGCTATGGACAAAACAGCCTCAGCCATCGCGTTCGGTGACAGTATTCCATGCAATAGGAATAATTCATATTTAATTTTATCTAATCAGGCATCACAATAACTTTCTCACATGGAGCAAATCATGCGGTACGAGCTGGTTTTGCCTCCGCTTTGTAAGAATAACTTAGTTGCAATGTCAATCGAATTATAAAATAAACTATACTTGTCATTAATTTTAAAGGAAGCGGATTTAGCTTGTCAAGTACGAAAAGAAAAGTATTGTTATCTTTAAGGATTTCGTGTAATCACTTTCAGGCATTTGAGGTATATTACCTCAGAGATCACAACTGAAGTCACGAAACAATTCATTTTTGGCAGGTGTAATAGGTACATAAAACAAATGAGATTCACAAGAGGAAATTTGATTGAATTAGTTTTGCTACCAGTGTTAGAGTTTGGATAACCCATACTTAGTGACCAAACTGACCCCTTCGGGCATTCTAGCGCTGTCTTACTGACCCTTTCTGGTGTTTTGAAGTTTGTTTCAAACTGACCGATACTATTGTTGTACCGAAAGGATGTAATAAAGAAAAAAGAGTTTTAGGAGCTTTTGTGGCTATTAACTTTTTCTTGTTTTTCTTTGTTTTTCAAATACTTTTGTTTCATTAGAGGTATCATGTTTCTTCGACTAACATCCCTTTAGTGGCGAGAACAACGTTTTCCAGAAATTGCTTGTTCATTGCAGAGCTATAACGGAGAAACTTCCGCGTTAGGAGAGAAAAAGTTTTTGTTTGGCTTCGCTCCTGCAGATGACGTCCAATTAAAACGGTAGCAGAAACCCGTAAATCACAATCGGGATCCTGGGAGATACAAGTGCTGCGGTCAAGTCTTACAAGAATGTCTATTTGTTTCCTTTACCAGGCATTGAGACTCAGTGGAGCTGACAAAGTTCAGAGAAGTCGATCCAACATTTCTCATTCATAATGGAGTATTTGTATCGCTAAATACTAACTGAATAATCAATTATTTCGTATTTTATTATTTTAATAAGCGGTTTTAAGATATCAGAAACGATGTGAGGTAAATAGGTACCATTATTTTATTGCTTTGTAACGACTTTTGGCCAACTTTACCAGTTTTTCGTATTAGAAACGCTTGTTTAGAAACTCTTGTTTCAAGAGTAGGTATGATTCTATGTTATTTTGCGTATTAAATGTTTACTAACGTACAATATATTCCATAATAATAAATAATATGTATTAACGCAGAGTTTGACCCATATTACGTCACCCTGCTTTTTATTTTTACTGCATTTAACACCTACTTAATAATACCTCTAGGAAGTACGGCATTCCAACTCAAAAATTTTACACAAAATTCTACTAGAAATTCTTTAAAATCCTAAATTAAAAAAGAAAATTAATTTTTCAGAATAGGTCTGCATATGTGTCTGTGGACAGCATAATTCTAACACGAAGATTAGATAAATTCCAAACTCCGTGCTCCGTGCTGTAACAAGTTTGCGGACGCAAAGATTTTCAAGAACTTTTCCAGAAAACTATAACTTACTTGGAAAAATATTCGTTAATTTTTATTTTCTCAAAAATGGCAAATATTTTTCATTAAAACATAAAATTTAAAATATTTACATGAGTAATAAGAACTATATCTTAAATTTTCTGGGAATAATTTATGAATTCCTCTTGAATTAATTAATTCTGTGTAATTATTAAATCACAAAAGGTAAAATAAAAATCTACTATACAAAACATAAGTATTTTAAAACCCACATTTTAGTTGAAATAACATTTTTGCAACATTAGTAAATTTTTTATTGGTTTAATTTTAAATTATTCATCTTTTTTAAGTCCTGTTACCATTTAGTTGTTTCCACAAAGAATATGGCATTTCAAGTCAGCATACAACAAACCACTTTTAAATGCTCAGTCTTCTTTATCCACCATTATTTGCGTGAGCTTAAATATATAATAACAATATCTCAGTTTATATTTATATTAATCGAAAAAAGTGAGCAATATAGCTTTTCAGGAGTGGTTTGTGGAAACTAAATAAAATAAAATATTAGACATGGAGGGAGAGTTATAAATCCAACATACTTTTATTATAATGATAATGACTTATCATCAATCTATCATCACAGCTGCTATAAGCTAGTGAAACAATTAATCCTCATTACTGCATAATATGCATTGTAAATATGAGCTACCTCTTCCAAAAGCTGATATATGCTCAGTGTTAACCACGGATAACAGTCTTAGTGCTTTTGGCATTTGCGGTTCCAACCAGCCACAAACACAGCTTTCGGCCACAAATAATTGATAGCTACATTTTGTTTTATATGTTATAACATCAGAAACAAGCAACAACAAATCAAAACAACAATTTGAAGATTTAATGTCTCACTTTCGTAGCAGATATTGCACTGGAAAGGTTTCGGGTCGCCAAAAACAAAAAAAAAATGTGTTACTCGTCTCTTCAACTTACAACATTTGTTTTCCCCCGCAAAGCTGCCTTAATTGTCCAACATTTGAGCTCTTCCACCGTCATGCTTCCTTAACTGGTCAACCTGAGGTAGACCTTGGGAAAAACACAAACGACCAACACACAAATTTCACAAGAATGAGATTTTTCTTAGATCTGATGGAACTGAAACCTAATTATATTCTGGTTATTTTTGAGATTGCATAAATAATTAATACTGTTTAAATACATAATAAATAGGTAGTGAAATAGACTGAAGCTAGATTTCATACAAATCTTCAATTTGATGAATATGGGTGTGTACATTATGTATTGTGATCAAGGGGACTGTTCTAAGTCTTAGAAAAAGTTAGCATATTATTAAGATTTTTAGAAAGGTTGCTTTTAAAATATTTGAAAACAAAGTTTAACAAACTTTGTTTATATTAATTAGCGTCAACTGAGAGAATCAATGCCAAGGCCAGGATTTGAACCACGGATTTCCTGCTTTCCGTCCAGTCGCTCTAACCCCTTGAGCTACCATGGCGAACATGCCGACGCGACACTAAACTCTCCAATTTGACTCATTACATGTTTCCGGTAAACCACTTAAGAGTTCTCATATTCGAGATACACAATTGTGGCGACTTACTTAAATACCAGGATTTTTATCACTGAACTCTTAATGTTAAATTCATGTTGAGGAATTAATAATTCATTCAGAAATAACTTATTTACAGAACTCGATAGAATAAATATGAGGTTTTAGTAATTTTTCTTACTAATATTCGTGTATGTAAATAGGCTACTGCGAGAAAATGTATTTTGGATCACATTGCACACAGGAGTAATGAGGTAGTGCTAAACATTTACTGGTCTTCAATTTTTGTTTAAAAAGAAGCATGATATTTGAAACTTCCACATAACATGTAACTTATAATAAGGTAAAAAGAGAGGATTGAAGTTTTTTTTTTTTAATTTACCCCCTCCAACGTTAAGTCATATCGGACGATGAATGAAGTGGGTGAAATGATGCTCAAATGTGTCCGGGGTCCATAGAGCTTAGAGCCACCCGACATTAGTCTTTCAGGATAAGGGAAAACCCCGGAAAAACCTTATCCAGGTAACTCACCCTGGCCGAGATTCGAACTCGGGACCTGTTGAACGTGAGGCAGACACGCTATCATCTACGCTACCGAGGCGGGCGATTGAATGAAGGGGATGTAGTGGGATAATAGAAAGTCAGAGCAAGTGTTAGGAAGAAGGTAGTACTCTACATAAAACCAGCAGACAACTCAAAATTTGATTGCAGAAATAGAAATCTCAATTATAGCAAGAGATACAAGAAGTTAACTTGGTGATAACACAGATGGCACTGTTATCCTCCTACTTATTTCTCCGAAGTGTTTAATGTATACAGATATGGCCAATTTGGGCATTTTTGCTTGTGTTGATTTATATACCATCACAAACTTTCCATCATAGATTTTTATGGCACGAATATGTGTGTGGTTATGTTAATTTTAAACTTGCTCGCAAGTCACTTGTGTTTGATTGATGAACTGAACATGTGTAATTCTCCATTGATAAAATATCAAAACCAGTATTAATTTGAATACTTAAACTTTTGTCTGAGCTAATTTTGAAAATGATTATTACAGAATTATGAAACTGACTGAGATAAAAATGATAAATTCATGTCTTTGATTCCAAAATATATTGTGTTTGAAAGTGTGGTCTCCAATTCTTGATTATCTACAATTGAAATGAGTCCACTTTTTAGTAAAACTAAGACAGGTTCTGTGAAATAGCAAATAATAAACAGGTTATGTTAAATAGCTGTATTATCAATGCATGCGCATTTATAAATTTGGCCACGTTTTGCCAAACCAGCGTTCGAAACTTCTGTTTCCTTCCCCCCCCCCTCCTCCTGCTCCTCCCCCTCTCTCCTCTTTACTGACATGGAGTAAAAAGCTATTTATTATAACCTTAAACGATTAAATGCAAGAAGTCTGTATAGCCTAATTTGATGTGAATAGGTGGAGTAGGCAGATCATTTTTATACAAATAATACCTACTCCGAAATATTAAGGGATAAATGTATCATTTGGTATATAATATGAAAGTTTTGAAGATTATTTGATTTTTCCGCAAGGTTAGTTTGCTATTTTCCATTGTATTGAGTGTCCTGCAAGTGATGAGAATGAAACCAGGATTCCTTTCTTTATAATTTTGTTTAAGAAAACGTGTAATCTCAAGACTTAGCAACAAAGAGACTTTCTTCTAAAGACAAATTCCTCTCACTCTTGGAATCTTCAAGCACTTAATCAACACAAAAATAAACAAGTCAGGAGATTAAGCCAGTAGGCCAAGTATCTAAGTAAATTTCCTTTGCATTAATCAGGCACCCAGCCAATGAGGTAGCATCGTCATTCATTTCTATCCCAAGTAGATAAATAAACATGTAAATAACTGCTGATGTTCGGATATTTATTACAACAAATTTATTCTCGACTATCGGAAAACCAGTCACGTTCGAAAAATAACCTACGCTCTGGGCTTGGAACAAATAAAAGACATGGTATTATAACACAGTTCTAAAGGATACACCAGGGTTCCGAAATTATTTAATGATTTACGTGCTCTCTTAAAATACCATTAATTACAAGTCTCCATTGAAAATATCAAGGTTAAGCCAAATAAATTCAAAAGCGAAAAACGTACATATTAGTGAAGATATATAGTGGCAACTTCTGTGGGCTAACCAAACTGAGAATCTGTATCTCTGTCATTGGCCAAATTAATTACAGGACTTTCAACGAAATTCTTTGAAGAAAAAGAAATTGCACCCAAAAGCGGCAAGTAACATCCCCCCAAACAGGAGTACGCAATAATTACTATGTTCCAATCATGATTTACTAAACTATTTTGGTTAACATTGAAATTCTACTTACTAATAAGAAGTTTGATTTTAAATTTACTTATTTACAATGCTCTTACAACCAGCATAATTCTATAAAGTATGTGCCTTTATAAAGTTATACTCTTTATGAAGGCATTTTCGCAATTAGAAATACTTATATTTTCTAGTTTTATATTAATGAAATGAGGTTTTGATTGCATTTTGATGCATATGTACTGACGGATATTCAAAGCAAAGTATAAAATATAAAACCATAAGCAGGAAGTCTACACAAAAACACTGGTTACAATTAGGGATCATCAGGGTTCCTATTTAACATGCATTTTAATATTTTGCAGCAGCAGCAGCAGCAGCAGCAGCAGCATCAGCAGGGCTTCAGGGTGCACCAATGCTAAGGTCATTTGCTTGGTTGATGCAACAATATCTGCTTAGCATGGGAGCTACTATCCCAGAAATGAATGCCATACAAAATGCCGCTTTAAAATCATGTGAAATACAAATTTATTAGGCATCCCTGTGAGATAAAGACTTATTATTTTCCAAAATATTCAGGAGCATTTGACCGCTTGTTATATATTTTATTAACATAAATTTCCCATAGACAATATTTGCATTGGATTCAAAGTCAAATAAATGTATTTTAGTTAACTGATGGAAATTAATCATTTCTCCACACTAGCCGTATATGGGCTAAGGTTTTTGATGGATAGAGTCAACATGAAAAATTCAATGCCATGGCCGGGATTTGAACCACGGATCTCCTGGTTTCCGTCCAGTCGCTCTAACCCATTGAGCTACCATGGTCAACGTGCCGTCCTGGGTTAGAGCGACTGGACGGAAACCAGTGGTTCAAATCCCGGCCATGGCATTGAATTTTTCATGTTGACTCTATCCATCAAATAAATGTATATTTGTCGTTAATTCCATAATACATTTCAGTACATAGAAATTATACTACATTCCACTGAAATGTGTGTGGTTTATGTGTGTATGCGTTTGTGTGTGCATGTGTGTGTCTGTGTGTGAACTGCGTTAACATCAAAATGAATAGTTTAACTTAGTAGATATTTAAGTTCAGCGTCTCCAAGGATACGACATGAAGATTTTCAAGATCTGTTACATCAAACTGCCCTTTACAATGGAAACTTTTTCGAACAGTTTTCTTACCCAAAAGTGATATTAGTGATATATGGGATATCTTTATGATGAATTATTAGAAGTGCTCGACTTCGCCCGTGTTTTGGCGATTTATCCCTGAAACTTTTAGACTTAGGTTACAACCTTTAGCCTTGCGTTTCTTTGCAGACATTTAAACACTATTACTTAACACAGGTAAACAAAATATTAATCAGAGCTCTTAGGGCAATGTAAAGAACATAAAATAACATCAATAATTAAAACACCTGAAATCCACTATGCAAAAGCACTATGAAACTACCACAAATACTACAGGATAAAATGACGTGAAGAATGAGTTACAACCTTTTGAGTTGAAGCGGTTTAAGTAGCTATTTAAGTTTATTTTTAATTAAAATTAGTTAAAGAATTATTATTTGAATGTTAAAATTACGTTAAGAAAAATTATTTAAAAAATTTCGATGTAATGTAGAAAAGTTGAACGATGTTTAGTTGTTGTTATGGCAACGGTAGGATTATAAAAGCTCATGCACTTTAAGCGATTTTTTCTTCTGCAAATGAACGTGAAAGTGTAGAGACGTATTTTGTGTGTGTCTGCATTTCTGCCTTCAGTATCTTGCATTGGAAAGCGGAAAGTTATAAAAGATTGCACAAACTAATATACTACCAACGTATATAAGGTATTGTAAAGTGTAACTAATTGTTGGAAAAGATTCATTTTAATTAAAATACCAATCTTTATAGAATAAAGGAGGAACTATAATTTTATTTTATTTATAACAAAATTTTCAACTTCCCATCTGAGACTGCCCCTGAAAATAGAGCTTATGGGAATACCAGAGCAGCCTTGAAACTACTAGAATCCAGCAACTTGATCTTCAACAAGGTTCATCATCATCTTTTCCTCCACAACTTACTCACAACAGCTCCAAGTCATTACGGAGTTAATAAACAGTGTGTTATCAATGTACTTCTTTCAGAATTTCAAGCAAGCAACAACACCTTTCTAGTAATCAACTCAAAGTTGGTGCCATGTGTTAGATTTTTAGGACTCATGATGACATCTGAGGGACCTTAAAAAGGATATCAAAATTCGTTTTAAAATTTGTTTTAATTCATTCAAATAATTTCCCGGCGTTGCCAATGGTTTGAACAACCGTAGCTTGTGTTCTAACATAGAAACATGAAACTAATATCATTGGAAACAGTAAGTTAAAGAGATATCGTTTTAGTATCACACTTGGCAATAAATGACATAGGAAAAACCCACTGAGAATTGTAGAGTTACAAAATGGCTGATAAAGGAGAATATGCGAGCAATTTAGGTTCTCGATTACCATGTTAATCCATCTGTAGACGTCCAACTTCATTTTTGAACAAGACTTTGTGTAATTTCATCCAGTGGGACATTAGTTAGCTGTTAGTTCCTTTTTGACGCTCAGAAGCAACTCAACATAGGCTGCTAAAGCCTACTGACGATAATTGAGAATTACTTCGTTTGTCTCCGCGTTCGGCAGTTTCAGTACACACACACACGCACACACACGCACACGCACGCGCGCACACGCACGCGCACACACGCACGCGCACACACGCACGCGCTCATGGACACGCGCACGCGCACACACACACACGCACGCACACACATATGTGTATATATATATATAAAGAAAACAAAAAAAAACTCCACAACAAACCTCTACCGTCATTTTCCCTAACTCATAAAATATTCTGCTTCCAGTAGAGGGCTTAGTACTGATCTGCTTATAGACAAAGTCTGGCTTCCAGACTTCCAAGTGTCCAATCGCAGGTGTTAGGCACTTGACAGTTAGGAACACCGAGAAGGACCAAGGGGGGTCTTGAACCGCGAACATTTCTTTCACAAGTAACTTCTTAACAATGTAGTTTACAGGAAACGTCATGTGAATATAACATACACTGTTTGTCGTAGCTTTAGCAGCTTTCGAAGTATTCATATACAAGTTCAGATCACTCAGTATTATATGATTCTTACCTCCAAGCTCTGTTCTTTGCACTGCAAGAGCTTGTCAACACAATCAAACCGTTGAATTTGTTTCCTATCTTGAAATTTGGTTCCTTTATACGAAACAAGTCTTAGATAAACATTTATTGTTAGTGCAGTAAGGAAATAAAAATATTTTAATGGATAGTATAATTTAAAATAAATAAATGTGATCCTGTCGTTAGTGGAGAAAGTCTTGTGAATATATCACATCAAATTTAGTAATGTATAACCAGCGGTTAAATGTTAAGTTACATCATGTAGTGAACAACACACTAAATTAACATATATTTATATGTTTAAACTTGCAGAAACCCTCATACGGTAGTTTCCCACGAAACTATTCTGGCGACTGAGTCAGTAGATCTGTATTCGAATCTTGTCCAGTCATGATGACGTCATTGAGAATCTATCTTGATATCTATGCGTTGTCACGTACATAAAATGGGATCTTGTATGTACCTGGACACTCAAGGACTTCTACATGCTCTCATGCTAACACACTGTGCTGCTGGAGATCATGGAATACGAGTCTTCTCTCTGGAAAAAATATATTTTAATAATTCTGCAGCCATATCATTAATCTATATATAGTTACAAAACAGTAGTTTATAACATCTTCTGTATAATATAACTTTAGTTCATAATTAAATGGTAAATTAAAACGAATTGTATTGGAAGGAGTTTTGTTATTGAAGAATATCCATAATTTCGAAACATATAAGTTTAACATAATAAATAAGCTGCAGGTCTATTCTACAGATATTCATAAAATCTTTTATTAATTTAAATTATGACAGGTGTTTCCTGAAATGGTTTAAGTATAGTTTGATTTCTATAGTTACATATAAAACATATACGATAACAATACAGCAGTCAAATGTTAAAAAGAAGCTTTATCTATTGTTGACTAAACTTTTCGATGCTCTTTGCTTGTCTTGGTGAGAAGTGTGCATAGCCTGGAAAACTTCAACAATAGTATCCAGCATACCGCTCAACGTATAAAAGAATAAAGTGTTTTAAGACAAGCTCTGTACTTTAAACACCTCTATCTTCTGGTTTCATACTCAAGAAAATCCAATCAGAATGGTTGGTTCTTTACGCATTATTTATAGGTATTTTAGACACATGTTTTATTCCTGGTGTTAATAATTTTTGCATAAATACTTTTATTACACGTTTCGTTGTACAAGGATAGTTACAAAAGTTCCAGGGTGTCACATTAAGATAGCTACAGAATAGGAATGAACATAAGGCGGGGCTAGACGTGGCTGTTCTATGGCTACTAGCCAATGCTGTGCCTGCAACATTGTACAGTTAAGCAAGCATATTGGCTCGCTTTGCCGAACCATATGGCTAATTTCTTTGCACACTCTAAAGGTACTGATTAAAGAATTATTTTGTTTACCCCATGTTACAGAGCTATTTTTTCTGAGGATTACTGTCCAACCCCCATATTTGTAGCACATCTGGTTTCGGAGATATGGAGAGATAAGGCGCTTGACTAGAAAGAAAAGAATTATTAACTGCCAGTGAAGAAAAGCATACACGTGCTATGCTGCAGTTGCATTTTGTACCCTGCATTCAGTAGAGTGATGATCTTTTAAGAGCGCACACGTTGTTTTCAAAGTTAGTAAATATACCGCTCAGCAAGCCTAGCACTGGTGTGCCTTAGTAACTGTAAAACAATCCATAAGATTTTATATAATCAGGTTAGAAATATTTTTGCTAATGTATATTCCTTTTACAAAGAGATGTCAATTAAAGACATTTTCGAAAGTACTAATTTACCTCAGATTCGAGAATTAATGCTATAAGCTTGCCACGTGAATGCTAATTCTGTGACGAACATTGTTAAAGAAGACAGTTTACCAAATTAGGAGAGTTTCCATCTTCAGATGTCCAGGTAAACATCCGGCAGCTAAAAACGTGCTAGCAACTTAGACTTCACGTAGAAGAATTTATGATTTATATGACAAGGGTAAATATCCAACTGCCAAAAGGCTGAACAATTTAATAGGGGGTAAACAGAATATACGGATTCTGTATCTTCTGTGCATAATATTCTGAAATCTCTTGGTTTCAAATATAGGAGAACCAATGATGGTCGCAAATTTCTGCTTGAAGGAAACGATATTGCTGCTGCAAGACAAATTTCTGCACATAATGCATAACATTAGTACATGATATTCATTGCGTAAAAATGCTTCATAAATACACATTCATAAATACACATTCATATCTTCCGTATTTATTAAGTACTTTAATGAAACAAAAATTGGTTTAAAATACACTACATGCAGTGTACAAATATGGCTTCATTCAAATAGAAACTATATTCATAAATCTTTGAAATGTCACTATTTTGTTTCACTGCAGCAAACAGCTTATTTCGTAGAACGCATCTAATTTGAATCATTTTGTTTTGTGGCATATGAACGATAGCTATGTAAGCGAACTGTTCTCCAATTCAAGGTTTAAAGGTTCAGATTGTGTGATAGTCATTGTGTATGTTCTTACACACATGCTGAAATATTAAGTGAACTTCTCTGTCAGCAATGTAACACTGTACATATCAGCATCTGTATGATACTTGCTAGGTGGATTCGGTGAGACAAAGAATTTTTTTTTTTATTTACGTCCTCCAATGTTAAAGTCATATAGGACGATGAATGGAATGGGTGAAATAATGCTCAAATGAGCCCAGGGTCCATAGAGCTTGGAGTTACTAGATATTCGTCTTTCAGGATAAGGGAAACCCCCGGAAAAACCTTATCCAGGCAACTCACCCTGATCGAGATTTGAACTCGGGACCTCTTGAACGGGAGGCAGACACGCTACCACCACGCTACCAAGGCGGGTGCTGAGACAAAGATATATATCCCATATCTGTCGCCCGCTAGCCGTGTAACTGGCAACACCAAGACAGTAGGACAGCCGTATTGGCTCAACCCATGTTCAATTTTATTTTGTAGCTGCTCTAGATGGAGTTGCTAAGGCCAGTTGGTGTTACGTCTTATACTGTCAGTTGTTACACAGCGAAAAAGCATATTTGGTATTGGTTCATAAATTAGTTTGGATTTAGCAGTCAGTTCAGTTAGTCATTTAAAGCATTTTCGCTAAAATTGGAAAAAGGAGCAGTATCGCTCAGTAATACGCCTTTTACTTCTAGATGGGAAAATAACTGCTTTGGGGAACCTTTGTGTCATCTATGACAACAAATGGTTAAAGAGCTTTAAACGTGTTCGAATATCCGTTTCTATGAACGTTGAGGACGCCCCGCATATTTGGTTGACGTGATTCTCGCTGGCATCAAACGAAAGTTCTGAAGTGACAGAGATCATAGATGGGTCGACGAGAAAAGCAATACTTTGCTTAAGTTGGAGATGAAAAACTACGATGGAGCCCGCATTCACTCATATTAGACCACAAGCGTCTTTCAACTTCTAAACTGTGTACGGAACTATTTAAGCGAAATCTCAAGGGCTTCAGGCGTCGAGTTGTCACCGACAATGAGACCTGCATTCATCATATTCCGGAAACCAAACAAAGATCAAAACAATGGGTTGCTTCTATTGAATATGCTCCAAAGAAGGTATAAAGGATCACATGGGCCTGAAAAGTAATGGCGACGATTTTGGGATGAACTGACTTCTTAGAAGAAGAAAAAAAGGATTACTGCACCACACTAATGTGTGTTACTGGCCGGATTCCACAAGAACTGTGAGAGACAGGCCTCGTTTGGCGAAGAAGCACATCTGGGGTTGTCGCCACCAAACTGCATGAATTGTATTGCAATTGCTGCTCTATCCCCCAAAATGACCGGTCCTGGATAACTACAATTTCTTCTTCTTTCCAAACATGAAGAAATAACTCTAAGAATAACATATATGTCAAATGAGATCAATTTCAAGATAAAGGCGTATTTTGCAGAGGTGGACAATTTATATTTTAGGAGTTGCTAAAAAGGAGCAAGAACTTTGGTACAAGTGTATATCCATAAAAGAGAACTATGTTCAGAAAGTTTGTTTCGGAATATTAGTGTCTTCATTCCTAACAGAATATTTTCGGAACCACTTCATGTGTATGTGACAGATGACCTGTAAGAATGTTGATTGATTAGGGAGGGTAAAGAGTATCAAAATTTCTAAATCGAAGTTGTACCAAAAATACAGATTTTGAGGGTAGCTTAAAACAATTTGCAAAATATCCATGTGTATATGTGTGAGCGTGTGGGTGTGAGCGTGTGGGTGTGTGTGTGTGTGTGTGTGTGTGTGTGTGTGTGTGTGTGTGTGTGTGTGTGTGTGTGTGTGTGTGTGTGTGTGTGTGTGGGAACAGCATAACTCTAAATTTAAATTATGAAGACAAAATTATCTTACCCAAACCACCGTTTAATTGAAGATTATGTCATTTTACTTCTCAAACTTTGCTTCAGATGATAAAAATAGTATGTGTTTGATATAGGTATACAAGAGAAAATCGGTATTGAATTCCGTGAAATGTCACTACGCAGAAACTAATTTTCTTTAAAACACACAACTGATTTCAAAAAGCTTTCATTGTAGTTCAGACATTTCCTATATATCCGTTATTAGTCCGAGTTTTTCTATATGTATTCATTTGCCTTTATCTGTTTCTCGTGATCTACTAGAGAAAGCTGAATTTCAAAAGCAGCAATCCAGTTTTAAACAAATGCTCTCCCTTTAGCCTCATGTATTCCCTTTGTATCTCAAACAGATGTGTAATGAAACTGTCTTTGCAAACATTTATTTCAATGCACACGAAGTACTTTTTTTTGTAATGTTACGTCCTCCAACGTTAAGTCATATCGGACGATGAATGGAATGTGCGAAATGATGCTCAACTGAGCCCAGAGTCCATAGAGCTTAGAGTTACCCGACATTCGTCTTTCAGGATAAAAGAACCTTATCCATGTAACTCACCCTGACCGAGATTCCAACTCGGTACCTCTTGAACGTGAGGCAGACACTCTACCACCACGCTACCGAGGCGGGCACGAAGTAGATAGAAAATATGCAGCTGTAAAATTATATTCAGAAGTTATATATACAAATACTAAAACTGGCAGAGAATGTTATGTGATTAATACACGAGGGCTGTTCAATAAAGAATGATGACAAATTTTTTTGACAACGTACCTTTTACTCGTCATCATAATTTTTATGGTCCTTCTTAAAATAGTCTCCCCTGAATGCGATGTACTTGTCCCAGCGTTTCTGCCAGTCTTCAAAGACATACTGGAAACCATTTTTGAGAGATCCTTTTCCTCCGCAGCCTTCGCCACTGCTTTTGATGATAGATAATGCCTCCCACGAAGGCGTTTCATCAAGTTAGGGAATAGAAAAATGTCACATGGGACTAAATCCGGACTATAGGGAGGCTGAGGGATGTACTTCACGTTGATTTTTGCAAGATATTCAGCAACAACATTGGCAATATGCAGCCGCGCATTATCCTGGTGCATGGAAAATGTGGTCTTTTGCGCCTGATATGGACTTCCAATGTTTTTAGAACATCCCTGTAGAATTGTCCTGTTACTGATGTGTGTGCAGGTACGACATGCTGATAAACTATTCCATGAATATCAAAGAATGAGATGACCATAACCTTCCCAGCAAAAGCAACCACTTTTGCTTATTTGGGATTTGGTGATGAAGGAGATTTCCACACTGAGCTTTGCTGTTTGCTCTCAGGATCAAAATGATGTAGCCAAGTTTCATCAGCAGTGATTACGTTTGAAAGAAGCTCCGGATCTTCCTCTAACATTAATTTAACTGCATGTTACCTCCATTGCAGCGGTAGGCGATACTGAACATGTCTGAAGTTTCCTGGTGCTCACAGGCGGGAACCAGTATCAACAATGAAACTAGTTTTAGTGCAAAAAATTATGATCATTCTTTATTGAACAGCCCTCATATCATATGTATAAGCTACTAATGTCGTTATTGGTATTGAATGGTGTTATAAAAGATTTTACCTATCAATGAAACAATAGCCATAATATGTGTATACGCCTGGGTTAAGTTTTACTAAATTTATTACTAGAAAATTATTAATTTATAATATACTAAAAATAAAACAGACTTCAGAACAGCAGGACAGTTCCCTGTGGGGAACAGCGCATCTGAATTAATGATAAATATAGGTTACAAGAGTTCTGTTTCCAAGTTAGGACAGTTTCAGCGAGAATAACAAGACTTTTTCGGCTCTTTGCAAAAATTCCAAGTACTGAAGGCATTCGTCGCATTAGATTCATTTTTGAGGGGGAAGTAAATTTTAACACAGTTTAGAATGTAATTAAGAAAAGGGGATGGAATGGCACAGGTTGGAGTGATGTGCAAACTAGTTATTTTCAATTCACAGAAAGAAGGGATTATACAGACTGGCAACGCAGCGTTTTAAGTGAGTCACTTGACGGTCTAATTGTCATAGGTCCGGCAACACACAGCAGTACTTTAAACTCATTCTCTGTTTTCTTTAATTAGCACCTGGCATGCGCACGTATTTTGTCAGGCTTTGGCGAAACGTTACCTGCAAGAAGAGAATCTTCACAGAAGTTAAACGAAAACTGTGTCGTCTAGGACTAGCAGATGATTATACGAGAAAATAAACAATGTTGGTACATTTTAAAACGGTGACACTATCATGAATATCTTTCATTCAGTGTTGCCACAATAACTCAGTTTCACTACATATATGTAGTACGACAGAACATGAAGTATTGTGTTTCACCCAAAAGTTCAATGTTAGATTTTTTTGGAAATATACGTTTTCAGGTCCCTAAGCTCAAAATAGGATCTTCCTAGTAAAACGTCAGTGTGTGTACACATGAGTGTATGTGAGTAGCATAACTACGAGTAGAAAGCGAGGAGTCCGTTGGTGTTTTAGTTCACCATCTTCCAAAGATGTGACACGCATTCCGAGCTGCCGCTTATATAAAACTTTGTTAAACTGGAAATTAATTGTTCTTTCACTCTGGCCGTGTGTAGACTAAAGTATGGATAGATAGTCAGACTGAAAAATTCAATCCCATAGCCGGGATTTGAACCACGTATCTTCTGGTCTCCATCCAGCCGCTCTAACCCAGACATTAAATGTCTGTCGGCACGTTGGCCATAGTAGTTCAAGGGTTAGAGTGGCTGGACGGAGACCAGAAGATACGTGGTTCAAATCCCGACTATGACATTGAATTTTTCAGTCTGACTATCTTTCCATACTTTAGCCTACACACGGCCAGTGTGAAAGAACAATTAATTTCCATTAATTGACCTAATAGTAGTCCGAAATATAAAGCTCGGGCCTTAAAGTACTTACACGTTGTAAGTCGCCATTAAGGTAGTTGTCTCATGAGTTTATAAGAACTCCTAAGTGGCTTACCGGCAAAAACAAAAGTCAGTTGGAGAATTTAATGTCTGTCGGCACGTTGGCTATAGTAGCTCAAGTGTTAGAGCGACTGGACGCAGACCAGAAGTTCCGTGGTGCAAATCCCGGCTATGGCATTGAATTTATCAGTCTGACTATCTTTCCGTACTTTGTTAAACTATTTCGATTATCTTAAAAATGACTTAACAATTTTGATTAATATATCGTAAGTTTAATTTTTTTTCGTAACAAATTAAATGTAAGTATGCACAACCAGAGCTTTCGTCGGGAGTATATACTAAATTATTTTGCATAACTCCTAAAATATATGAAATAGACAACATTTTATTACTCGAAAAATATAGATCTCGTTAAACACACCATTTTCAAGGTATTCGCTGTAATTAGTTTGAGTTTTAAATGTTTTAGGTACTTTCCTCAAGCAAGAATACGTTATTGTTTTCTTTATCTCTGGCGATTCAAAGAGAACGAAATTTCAAAGTGCATTGCATAGAGACCAGCTGTGCTCTCAAAATATATGATTATCGCTTAAAGCCACATTCCATATTCCCATTGATCCTACAAGAAAATTAACTATAAGTTGATTTTTGTAAATACTGATTCGATTAACGGGAAACATAGGCGCTTGTTAGAATTTTTATACTAGAGTAGAAGAAAAACAGGTGAGTGCAGTACTTCAGATTTCTTATCTTTTATTTTAAGTGAGGCTCTACTCAAACCTAAGTAAAATTAGTGTACTACTTGGAACGCTTTTTAAGCAGAAGAACACTCTATGAAGTTTCAAATTATTTAAACCACTATGAAGTACTTTCCTTTCATTGCCTTCTTTTTTCCCTCTCTTGTTTTCCCGAAAACAAGAAAATCTCGACTATATTAGCTCTAGCGATATACATGAAATATAATGACGGTATATTTACCATACAACTACACAGGACGTTATGGGAATTGCAGATGTATGTAGTGGACATTTTATGTTACAGCCCTCATCGCTATGTTAATTAGCGCGCAAACAGTTGCCATATTTTGCTTCATGCATTTCCCATTAGCATGAAACATAGCCAGCCGGGTGTTGTCGAGTCTAATGAACGCGACATGCTGCATAACGAGCTTTGGAAATCAAAGGGAGCAAGGGAGCAGCAATTACGTCACATGCAGCGAACTGGAGGGTCACTAAAATAATGTTCAACTCCCCGTATAAAGTGCCCCTTTGTGAAACAGCATAGAAATTATTACGAAGTAATGGCTGGTTAAATACTAATAGAAAAAACATGTGGAGGAAAGAAGATTTAAATACACAGAGGTAATTACGTAATTAATTAATATATATAAAGTTTATTTACAATGGAAATTAGTTGTTTCTTCACATTAGTCGTGTGTAGAACACATTATGAAACGGTAGAGTCAGACTGAAAAATTGAATGCCATAGCCGGGATTTGAACCACTGACCAGCTGGCCATAGTAGCTCAATGGTTAAGAACGGCTGGACGGAGACCAGAAGTTCTGTGGTTCAAATCCCGGTTATGATATTGAACTTTACGGTCTGACTCTTTATTTACAATGTTCAATTGAATTCCACAATAGTGGATAAACTTGATTACAAACATTAACAGTCTTGAGTTATTTAGATGTTCGATGTGGTGCACTACTAGAGCCCAGCCTCTTTGGGCGAGTAGGCGATTAACGTACCATATATCTTATACTCTTAAAAGGCATTTTAAAGTCAAACCTCAAACCAGTCATTGTCACGAATCTCAAGGGTGGGATTTTTGTCTGCTAAACTTGGTATCTAAGTTTAACATTAAACACTATCCTCACACCCTTACCTTCTACACGGAATAGTCTCGTTCCTTTCATTTCCTTTTCTTTAAAAGAGGTTCTATTAACTTTTATTAAAACAACAGTTCTTGATATATTTACGTAAGGAATAAATGTGAAGTTTGAAGTTTCTGTGAATATCCTGTGTAGTTTAGTTGTTGTTGTTGTTTTTTTTGGTTAATGTATAAAATTTGAAACAGGATATCTGAATAGGCAAGATAAAGATTAAGAATTACTAATTATTTAAACAATAATTTAATGATCAAAACAAAGTTTATTTCAGTTAATTCAGTAAGGTTAGTTATTTTTGAATTGTCATGCTATAATTTTAGACATTCATAGACAGATGGAAAATTTACAATTTTTCATTTCCCCGCTATCTTTTCCTTCCTTCACAAGAATTTATCACGAATATGTATACCGTTCCCTTATATCCAAATATTCTTGTTTTATTTGGAACAACCCTGCTCAAAAATACAACGTAACATAGCGAGAATAATTTCTCCATTACAGGTGCGGAGCGGGGTCATGAACTGTGATCAGTCATGTATGTTAAACAAAATTCTGGATCAAATCTAAAGGAATTAAGAGCTTGAATACAAGCAGAAACAATATCTCACCGTGATACAGTTTATAGAATATATCTATATAGTTTATATGTAGGCTATATTACAAAAAATCCTTCTGAACATTTGTAATACCGCTTCGTGAAATTTGAAGTTCTACTGATGTGTTTGATTCATTATTAAATAAATCTGGTTTATGTTTTCTTCACAATTTAAGTTCACTTTTGAACAAATAATTAGACCATACTAATTACACTCAAAGGAGAGCAATCAAATGGTTTATTCATTTCCTCGGTTTCGCGGATAAAATAATACCGTATATACTGATCTATCGTAAAATTATAAAACCTATGATTTTATTATCATAAAACACTCATTAAAAATTGAAGCCCTACTTTACATTTCCCCCTGAAAAATCTATCTGTTTATTTATAAATCTAATACCTGGTTGCCTACTGAACACCAAAGCATGAAAAGCATTAACCTTTGGTCACCTGTTCTTCGTTATTACCTATACACTGCAGTTCAGAGGTAGTAGAGATAAAGGCTATAATTTGCCTCAATTCATGACTCGGTATGTGTAATCTGGCGTGACTAGAATCACTGTTGTCTCCTTAGCACGCAAAGCTACAGGATGGTGTTTGTGTCCTGCGTAGCTCTGTTGTAAGTGTAGGTACTTATTTCTATGCATGGCATGAGTGTACATACCAATAATGCAGAAAGTTCAGTAAATGTTAATGGAAAATTTGCACATAAAAATTTGATATTTCACATTCACACAATTGCAAATAAACAGACATACACAAACACAAGAAATAAGAAAGGCGTATGAGAATAAAAAGACCATTGCAACATGAGTCCACAAGTGCACAAGTTCTGAGTTATAGCTTTCGAAGCAGTGATATTCAACGGAACGTTTTCTTAACCGCCAGCAGTTAATGCGATACATGATATTAACAACATAGTGGGAGTTCATTGAGAGGCGAAGACTACCTTGTCGTGTTTGGTTTTCGACTGAGCGATATGTAACAAAACAGGAGTTTACAGAAATACACTTTAAAGCAGGCAGCAGTGCTGCGCTGGCTGGTTTAGTAAGAGAGGCGAAGATCTTCCTCCCATCTGAAGGCTTTTGAGCGTCTCCATCGCTGTCTGTGTGCTCATGGGAGGTTTATACCTCATAATTTGTAAAGGGGAAGGTCGAGATCTAAAACTCCAGTGTCGACGGAGGAAACTTCTGGATTATATGCACAAACTCTATCAGTACATGTAAGTTGCGTTCCTAGTGGACGTACTTCATACAGTTGTCTGGAAGACTTTTGCGAGAGCAACAATTACATTCGTATCATTTGCGTAGTACATAGGCCCTGTCACCAGCGCGTTACCCTGCTCGATTGATGTTTTGCCAAGGCAGCAGTGTGCTACAAATCTAAACTTTCCTGGCCTAGTATTATTTAAACATGTAATCAGTTCACATGAGATGGCATTACAAATTTCCACAATCAGCATGCATGGGTGCAATTGTTAAATCTCATCACCAAGTAACGTTCACGCTTGACATACAGGTATCACTTATAAAAAGACTTACCATATGCGCACAAAAACTTCCTGGAAAACTATATCTCATGTCGAGAAAGTCACTGCACTGAGCATTCATCATCAAGATCCCTGCTTATATGATTGCGCTCCTGCTGACTTCAATCGTATCGCTCGGCCATCGAAGGTTTCATGATCGATGGATAGATAGAAGTGACCCATTTGCTTGGACGCCATGCTCGTCTACTTGCACCTTGTCGATTTATACTTTTGGGATCACTTAAAAACGTTGGTGTATCCTTCTTTTGTGCCAACCGAAGAATCCCTTCAAAATCAAATTGTGGAAGATTGCAAGGAAACAGGCAGTACTCGGAATTTGGGGTCGTGTTCCATTGTCATAAGAGGTCGATGTGAGTCTTACATTCAAGCAAGAGGTAGACACTTTAAACATCATCTGCACAGAAAGTTACCTGCAGTAAGAAATACGCCCAGGAGAATATAACTGTTTTAAAGGCCATTACTCAGAAACCAACAATTTCCGGACACGTGTTTGAGTAACATCTTATTGTTCACATATGGGAATACACACTAGAAATTAATTCCTTTATTTTTCTAACATTCTGTGTAATATGCAAACACAACACACAATGTTTACATAAGAAACCATAGTAATGAACCCATATGAAACAAAATAGAAAGAAACATCACGACTTAAACCTTTTCCTCAAATTTTGCAATTGTACTTAAGATAATATAAGCATACATATTGTATATTTATAAATGGATGAAGTATAAGTAAAAATTATTTCGCGTATGCATCGCAGCTATTTTAATGTGCACTACATATACGTGGTAGTATTACAAATTTCAATCACAACAATTTAGACTTCACCAGGTATTTATTCAATATTCCAAATAAAGAGCATATTCTTCAACTTGAAATTTGTACAAGTACTATAATCAAATATAAGAAAATTAAAAACTAACTGACAATATTTCGCGTAATTATATTTTCACCCAGCGTATGTAAATGTCCACAATAGGTATTTTTATTTTATATTTTTCGCTTTTTATTATATAGAAAGAATGTTTTTAAATGCTTAGAATTTCTGTGCCCTAAAATATACATTTCTAGGTGGGTAAATATTAACTTTTGTACTAAGTAAGCAATGAAATTTTGGGGTAATATGATTATATTTTTAAAATTATCTAAATCGATCCATCATTAGTTTTTCAATGTTATAAAATGTAAGAATTTAGAATACTTCGATATATTTGTTGCAATTCAGATTTGTTACTGAGAGTTTGTCAGTTATGTTACTGTAGGTTAGATCCTATTGTGTCAATTCAACAAGCTCCCAAAGGATTCAGACACTTGGCGACACGTCATCGTATTACTGCTTCCTATAAAATTTAACACAGCTTAAGAAGCAATCTTACGAATAAATAATTAGCAACTCTCTATGCAATTAATTCCTTTCCAGTGGCTATCAAATACTGGAGGAATAGTTACTTAAAGCATTCACTGAACTCAGGGGAATGTAGCACTACATCCAAGAAAAAAATAACTTTTTGGTTATGGAGGATAGTGCATTTTCTCGCTGGGAATACATGTAATCTTATTAAATAAATTATATGGAAATTAATTTCTTTGTACTTTCTCTATCACCTATTTGTGGAAGAAGAAGTATTTGCATTCCACCAAAAATTTAATTTCTATATTTCACTGGAAATGTACTAAAATTATGAGTATCACACATTAAGAAAAATAAGCACACTTCAGATATGTGTTTGTGTTTCTCGGAAAGATTAGGTGTAATTTGGATTATAATATTACCCACAAACATGTATGTTCCTATGTTTCGTATATATTGAAGTATTTACATGGCCAATAAAACATATATGACAAATATTTTTGCGAATACCCTTCTTTATTCCGACATGTATAACTTTTATAGCCGTTAAATCATAACGAATGGGAAAATTCCCAAAAAAAAGGGATTGACTTTGAAATGCCAATTGTTTGCAACAAATTGTAAGAAGCTGCGGTAAGACACACGTCCAGGTGAATTTCACTGTTTGAAGGCCATAACTCAGAAACCAAGCATTTGCGGACACGTGTTGCAATACTTTTGTTGCAATTGACTTTACAATTACAGCAAAATCAAATAACTAAAGAAGCAGATTTCTCATAAATTAATTGCCTTATTTAATTGATGTACTATTGGACACCACCCAGTAAATGTCTTTTTACCTGAGGGTAAAAATTCAGTTGGCTAGCACCTAACTTTTTGAATGAAGGAGGGATTCATTGCATGACCTGCTTGATCTGATTTGAGTGCAATGAGTTTATATGTGGCAGTGCCTTGACCGAGTGCTTAGAGCCCTCGCCGCTCACCAAGGTGGTCCGAGTTCGATCCCAAAGGAGCGCATGTGAAATTTATTGCAAACGAAGCAGGTTTTTTTATGGTTTTCGGTTTTCCTTTACATTCATTCCACTAGGCAACATTGCACTGCCATTTCAGATCTTCTACTTCTCCTTCCTCATACCCAGTATCGGGCTGATCGGATCTAGAGTTTCGCTGATCCTCGACATGCATCTGACCCCAGGCATCCATTTATAAGCCCTGGGGTTAAAGTCCTCCGTACGAGGAAGGCGACAATAAAAATAAATAAAAAACGTATTTCAACGTCTGGGAACATAAATCCGTTCCGTTCATGGGGCTCTTATGCCGGATATTGATACCCAGAGAGTTCATCCGCCCTGAACTTAGCCAAATACAAATAACTCCAGGAATCTGCAACATATAACTCAATAATGGTACATTGGCTTAAGATATGCATCGATGCAGTAGGAGACCACTTCAAGCAATATTTATAACCTTCAATTTTATTTGAAGCTCAGTTATAAATGAACTTTAGACCCACGTTCATATGAAATATTTGCTCTTATGATGGAAAGTTATTCCATTATATTTGGCACCAATAACTATACATTCTGTATAAGTGTAATGCAGGAGTATAATGATTAAAATCGCGAAAATGCAAACAAATAAAGAATGTTTCAAACATAGCTAACGTTATAACATTATTTTGAAATTCACACGTTAATAATATGTGCATTCTCCATGCTTCTAAACCTTGTTTATCGCCTGAAGTTATGTAACAAGGAATGGGAGAACTTCAAGTACTATAACGCAATTATATTACTTTTTTTTCCAGAAAAATACTTTGCAGCTCAAAGCATGAAATAGGAAGTACGGTATTCGTGACTTTCCTTTGAGCTATACATTCACACATACACAGGGGTATGTGCGCACGTTTCTTCAAGGCGTCTTTTTAGTCGGAGAGCAAATAAGGCATATTTATGGTAAACTCACTGCATTTTGGTAGCATACAAATATTCTACTTGAACGAGATATTGGTGAAACTAACAAAAATCAACTTTTTGGTTCAATTCTACCATAAATGAGTTTTTAAAGACCTCCGTATCTTCCAAAGAGATTTCTTCTACAAACTATTTTTATAAAAATATATATCCTCCATTTTATGAGATATCCATTTGTGTGAGCGTTTGGTTGTGAACATCATAAGTCAAGAACAAAACGGATGAATACTGCATTTAATATTAAGGATGTAACAAATGATTTACATGAAATTCCCATCTTGTCCCTTAATGGAGATACTTCCTTAACGTTTATGCTCTCAAAATAGCTAAAAACTTTTATTGATATATAGAACAAATACTTAAAGTATATACTGAATTTGCTGAAAATAGCCTGCGATTAAAATTTGTGTAATTTTATTTGACTACAAAGCACTAAGATATTCACAAAACAAATTATTGGTAATTTTATTACTTCACTCTTATTGTCATTTTAATGTGTATCTAATTAAACCGTGTAGTTTATAGGAACTAAAAACGTCGGTGTGATCAAGAGTTTTCGTTATACTTACTCTTGTTTGTATCATTTTTGCAATTAAATTATTTTAAGTGCTAGGTCAGCCATCGTTTGTTGCTGGTAAGGACATGCAGAATACGCGCTATCAAAGTATACAATAATATCGCCTCAGTCATCTACAATATGTCTCTGTATATTTGCAACAAGATGTGCAATACAGACATTGACATAAAAGGGATAGTAAAACACCATATGTATAGAAAACATAGTTAAAGAAAGTAAATAGGCAGTGTATAATGTTACGGTTGCATAATAATAATAATAATTTGCCATTGTGAAATGTACGAAATTACTGTTCTCATCTGGATGCAGTAACGTAGATATAAATAATCCTGGCCGAGAGAGCGCATGCTCTGCACATGTTCATGCCAATTTCTATCCGACAGTGTCTCCTATCGGACATGATTTCAAACAAAATATCGTGTCATTTCTACTCCTTTAAACCAGTTTATTTTTGAAGAGTGTTATGCCATTTATGACTTCCGCACGATGGCAGTGCTCGGGGCTGACTGAATGGTGACCACATGTCACCACCAAGACACGCACGCTGCGTTAGTCCAAACATCGGGAGCAGTGTCCCGACACTTCCGGCACAAGTCGCTTCTAACCCGAAACGTGTGCCTCGAATTTCATAACATTCCTTCGAGTCATCTTCACGAAATTTAATACCATCCTTTGTGCCAAAGGACGCGCGCTTTGCTGAATGGCAAACTTCAATTTTGATTACTGTGATTCTAGTGGTTAAATGATCAACAGTGCGTCCAGGACGTCCAGAAATGGCGGGAAAGCGGAAGCAAAGAAACAGCCAACCTTCTCTTTTCGAGGCATGCTGAACTGTCATGAAAACAGATTGCTCAGATGTAATGAATATAAATAGTCTGAGAAATAGTGTTGATGAAAATTCAAAATCTCACTTTATATCTATAATCGTAGATTGGTATTTTATTGGTATTGGTATATTATTCTATCCGAAAATTCAAAACGGAGATTTTACTGGAATTAAAAATTACATAGAAAACTTAGAAAATGATCTGTGTGCGCGCGCTCATCTGGGTGCCTATGAGCAGCATACCTTAAGAATAAACAGTCGTAGAATTCAGACTTGGTATTTAACCTGTGCACCTTCAAAAGATGTCACGTTAAATTTTTCAAGAAAATCCTACCGCTCCAATATATCTATTGCATGGAAAAACCTTGCACTATTTTATTTCCTTGAGAATGGCTCACCAATTTAAATTAATGTCCATGTGTTTTGGATACTTGTAAGCCAATTGGAATCTATTGCTCGAACATTTTGGAATAGCTTCTGAAATCTTCATTCTCAATGACTTTTACATAACTGATAACCTTAAGAGATAGGCAGATCTCGTTAAAGCACACTTTACGTCAAAATTTTTGTTGAGCTAGATATTTCCAAACTACTTCTTGTTAGTGGTTTGAATTTTCAAATACCTTGCTATACTTTTCTCAAAACGAAAGTCATTCGCTGATATATTCCTTGGCCATTTAAATAGAATAAAGATTCAAAGACATTACACTGACAACAAATATTTAATAAAATCTGACAATAGCTTAAAAACTAAGCGATAATATATATTCTCAATGTATCTACCCGAAAATATGCAAACAGATAGTTTATGCAAGTTTTTATCTCGATTAACATAAACAAGTAAAAAATAAATGTTTGTAAGAAAGGTTTGTACGAGATTAGATAATATTATGCGAATGCAACACTGATGTTTTTTTAATTTTGCATATTGTATGTCTGTAAAAGAATACGTGTAGGTACAAGATATGCAATGATATGCATTTCTTCAAATTTTCATCTTGATGTTACAGAAAATAAACTTTGATGTACTGCACATCTCGTAAATGATTCTCACGATAACATGAGTTTGAAATTTTGCTATAAAGTGGTGTACACGTAAATATATAGTACGAATTGGCTATTTCATACAGTTACTGCATATCAAGATAATACAAAATTCACTCAGAGAGAAGGGGGTTCAAAGACCATTCAAAGAAAAATTTAGTTGTGCTGTTTAGTAGTGTAAATACTTTAAATATAAGTTACATTAATCGTGGGCACTTGAATCTTTTGAAAGAAAATAAAGAATTCCCCACCTAAAGAGTAGCCTGAGACGTCATATTTATTTCAAAATTTTTATGTTGGATCTTTGGAAGAGCACAACATAAGTACAAGGTGTGATGCTGATCTTAACACTCTCGTTTTTTTTAGTTATGCCACTCACAAAAATATAAACAGATAAGCACACGCGCGCAAATGAACGTCCTTTTTCTAGAATTCTTTTATGGGGTTCATTGGTCCTCAAATGTGTAAACTTCTGCAATATTCCTTACCTACTTTAGGTAGGCGATAGAAAAAGTGATGAGATATGTAACTTATGTATTTGACGCACTCTAAAGTTTACTACTATCGCAAATTGTAACCCGCAAGGTCGTTGCTGCTTTGTATACAAGATTCAGTTTTACGTTATGCAAAACAATCACTCTGCACAAATTGGTAGATCGCCACTAGGGATGGAACACTCGCACACATGACGTTTCAGTGACGTAATCCCATGCTGCGAAATGTCCCACAGGAATTCACCCACTCTACCAGGGATGTTGTTGAGTTACTGGGGAGGGAGTTGACAAATGCGAGAACTAGAGGGTCGTGCGACGCAGGGGATGCCAACGGAACAAGGAATTTTCAATTTAATGCTGTGAACGACCATTCTCTGAAATATATACGCTCTTGGGGTGCTTCCCCACACAGTTAGCATTCTTATTTCTTGCTACTTCATGTCGTCTGAAAACAATCATGGCAAACAAGTGACTCTTGTGTCAAAAGAAACCAGGGAGGAAGCGATGCGTGTCTACAAATAACAACTGACGAAAATACGAACATTTGTCTGTTTAAATGTCACCAGAACCAATAAAAAAGATTAATACTTCACAGTTAGCATTCGCCAACAGGACATCATTTATACAAATGCAATGATTCCAACAGCAAAAAATGTTGAACAAAATCTTTATATTAGTTCAATAGATGTATAAATCATCTACACACCCAAAAACTTCTGTAACGCTGTAGAAAGCTATTAAAGCTTTCTAACGTGCTAAAGTCTGTCTACTCAACGCAAGTGTACGGCGGCCGCTTTCTTTGAGGAACCCTCATAATCGTTTTACATGGACCCTCCTCCTGTCGGTCCCCTCTACAATGTTGCAACATTTTAACGTCACCGTCTTGCACCTAATGAAACAGAACAACTGGAAGTTGGAACTTTGGCAACTGAGACTCCACGCGGAGTAGACATGCAACTGTCATTTTCAGAAAATTGGGGTTGCTACTGGTGCTCAACGACAGGGTTCCATTTCTGAAGTGTGGAGATAGATTTATGACGGTCATTAGTGGGCGGAAAGGTCAGGTCGTTTGAGGTCCCTTTGACTGGGAACTGCACACACGTTGGCTAAACAGACCCTACCTTTTCAGCAGTTATTTGTTACATTAACCTGATATTCTCTAGTTATTGGTATAAAATTATTACAAAAGTTTGTTTTTCCATATTATTTGTAAATCGAGATAAACATAAGAAAGCTTAGTTTATCACAAATTTCGTTGTACGTGCTAGGGAGATACAGGAAACTGAAGCAATTATTAAATGTTTAATAGGCTGACCTTGAAATTTTATGATGGCATCAGAATAAAATTGAATGGTTGCACATGTTAATAAAAAAGGAAGTATTGGAAAATTCAAACCAATAATAACTGACGCACTTGAAATGATTGATGCCACAAGAAAATTACTTAAAAAAATTAAAATGTGCTTAAGAAAGATCTGTATCTTTTCCATAATAAGACTTTTTCTATCAACAGTTGTGCTGTATTCACAATATAGCCTTGCCCGCCTCGGTAGCGTAGATGGTAGCATGTCTGCCTCACGTTCAAGAGGTCCCGAGTTCGAATCTCGGTCAGGGTGAGTTACCTGGATAAGGTTTCTTCCGGGGCTTTCCCTTATCCTGAAAAATGAATGTCGGGCAACTCTAAGTTCCATGGATCCTGGACACATTTGAGCATTTCACCCACTTCATTCACCGTCCAATATGACTTAACGTTGGAGGACGTAAAATTACAATATATATAGCCTTGCAGCTTCTGCTGATTGGTACAGAAATGCCTGTTTATCGTAAAATTTTACAACAAAAACTCAAATGAAAAAATAATTTTGTATACTACAAAACTAAAACCTAATATCTAGATATCTTAAAGTCAGCACTTTGGACTTTCAGCATATAACCCTGACTAGCAACTTGTGACTTCTCTTTGTTCCAAAACAAAGCTAAAATTTGTGGAATAAGTTTTCCGTCGTCAAATGAAGCAAGGAGCATTATAAAACCAGGTTTCTGAAGTGCTTCAAGAGGAGTGACATTATTGCTTTAAGGATTAACTTCATCGAATGCAAAAATAAGTTGACGTTAAATGGGAAATATTTCAAAAACAGTAAAATCATTTAAATCTTTTTTTTTTTTTTAAATAATCCTTGTTTAATTTTCAAAATAATTTCAGTGTCGTCTTCGTATTTAAAAATTAAAGTTGTTTGAAAACAACAAAGTATCCATATATTTTTTCCAAGGCGTCTTCTGAAAACATTTTGTTGGAGTTTAAGAGCATTGCCAATGTGTAGTTGCCGCATTTTAGATAGACATTAGTAAATAAATAGTTATTCAATTTTCGTTAATGTTCTATTTTTAGCGCATAACTTGTATTTTTAATTTCTTCGACATTGGTGAGAAATTTTATTTCAAAAATTTGAAATCCAAATTTTATCGGGATGAAATACAATACTTCTCTATCTAAGCGGTAGAGAAATTAATAGCAGAGTTAATATTTTTTCATTCATTAAAAGTATTTTAATTATTTCATTTTAAAGGCTTGCCTTTTTCTTTTCTTTTTTTCTTCCGTTCTGGCCTTGGTGGTAATACTGCGCTGAGCTGTTCTTTTTTTTTTTTTTTTTTTTTTCATTTTATGCTCAATTGTACCCCGACACTGTGGAGTCCAGAAAATTATTTAAGTTAGGGGGGGAAAAAACGTGCTGCGCTGCAGCAAGAAATTGTCTGAAGATCTCTAGTTTGAGAACTCAGAATATTAACCATCCCACTACAGAGGCAAATCACTGGTGCAGTACCGGATACAAAACATTTTGAGTCATTCTGGTGTATATGGCGAATCGAAACCTGCGATGTGATGCACTTTATTCTGTTGCCATGTGGCTTTAGGCAGTAGAACAATAATCACATCACTCCACTTTGGGTATTAAATGAATGTTAAAGAAAGAAAAAGCATGGCAAGTGTGGGTAGAGCAAGTGCAGCCACTTGTTATGTGGTAGGGTGGCCATGTGGGGGATGTATCAGTTACAACGCGGCGGGCTGCTTGCATTCCATACTGCCAATCACCACCAAGTATGTGCATACATAGTTCACTGTCCTGAACACTCCGCGTGTGTTCAGGCCCACACAACTGTTTATACTATCTTGTCACTTCATCATCTCTTGCGATTCTCGAGAATGACATCCCATTCTAATATAACTGTGAGCCTGTTAATTCTGTATTTAGGTACAATATTTACACTACAATGACATGCAACATCGTATTTTTATTTTTATATCATCTTCAAAAATCCATGTTTGCACTCGCTCCTCTTGTAAAAATGATACTATCGTTTATATTTCTATCTACCTACTTCATGCTAATCGATTTGCACAAATTGTTTTATTACATATCTTGTTGCACAAAGAAGAACATTGTGGAAAATAGCATTTTTAAATAGTCAAATTTGCTAAGTGCGGGTCATAAGAACTTCTCATTTGAAAGTACGTAGCTACGAACACACACACACACACACACACACACACACACACACACACACACACACACACACACACACACACACACACACACACACACACACATTATATACATATAGGATGTAACTTTGAAGTAAAAAAGTTCATATGTACATGGGTCTAAAAGTCAATTATTTCAGAGCCACTTCCAGCAACTTTTGTAACTTTCGATTTTGTTTTGTGAGTCTAAATAATTGACGTCCAGTACTCTTTTGATGTCATAATCATGTCCCCCAAATATATGACACCAATTAAGTTACACGCTGTATATATAACATGGACTGCGTGTTATTGTTTTGAGTTGTAAAGTTGTCCAGAATAAAGACTATTCTTCACAGGTTATTCCAAGAAAATTCAAGATTGCATAATAAATTTCATTTGTCTTGATATCTTGAACATATGGTATTTATCTAAAAAAAATCGTTTAACACCATTTTCAAAAACTGAAATAACTTTTTTAAAACTGCTGCATCTAAATGGCAATTTAGAGTGGGGAGAATTATTTTGAAAATCTTTGTTATTTCCTTGTTATACCAGTTGAGTCACATACCCCTATTTATTTTTGAATTTATGCAACGTGCTAAGCAACTTGTGACTTATGCCATTCTTGAATTCATTCTCAGAAATGATTTGCACTACAGTTTATAGAGAGATATGTAGATAACTCAGTGCGTAAGTGTTGTATGGGACAGAAATCATTTACTGTGTATGTCGATTCCAAAAACATCATACCTAGATACAGAGAGATCCAGTAAAGAGCTTTAAACACGCCCCTGAATGTACAACCTATCACATGCATCAGTTGACAATAACATTGGAACACAAAATGGCGGATCTACACCGTGGGACCAATTGGATTTAAATCTTCAGCCAAGACGTGCTTTCGTTGTACAGCCATGTCAAAATTACTAAGAATTAGATATATTATTTTAGCTTCTGTCACAAACTACGGCACGTTTTAGCTTATACAGTAACTGTAACTGTGCGTGCATCTTTCTGTTTGTGTTAGGACTATCAAAACGAGCTCAAAACACTGTATGAAGCTGTAAAAAGCGTGTAAAGATTCGAGGTGGCATTAGGTCCGCGGTTATTATTCCTGTAGTAGGCTTCCCTCACAACATAGCGTTGGCTAAATTGTATGATACAGATTACTTCATCACTCTGCCCCTTCCGTTTCGAACCTATGCCTTGCATCACCATGAGTATTCCAGCAGCTAACACACTCGGTCATATATTCTATGTCGCTCTTTGGGCAAGCAAAATGTATCATCTTGCTAGTATTATATGCATGAAAACCCGTCGTTTATTCTTTTCACAAATTCTTGGTCCTCATTCGGGTCTGTAAGAATTAATGCTGGTTGCGATAGTACTGATTAGAAAGTCAGAGCTGCAATATCGGCATTTTTACTAAAAGGGCTAATGTTTTCACATTAGACTATAAACTGCGGATTGCAAGATAAGATTATTCTCACCTGGTATTTAAGTTCATAATTTTCCAATAGCAAGTATAGCATTTATCGGCTTTTCGTTTTTGAGACACAGTCAAACATGCGCACACTCACTGATCTTGTTCTAGAAGTACAACTTTGGGTTCAGGGGTACCAAAACATAGATTTCCAGTGAAACCTTGATAGCGAATTTAGGGTTGAAATGCAACACTTCCTCTACTAGCTTATACGTAGTAGTTAAAATAAAAACTCAATAACGAGAGTTCAAGAGAAAATTCAAGTTTTCAATCCACAAAAATAAAAAATGCAACTTTTGAAAAATTGGTGAGCGTACACAAGCATGCAAATTTGTGAAAGATAATCTTAAAATGAAAAGTGGTATAACAATCACGTTTCGCTTTAAGACCAGCAGCATCATCATCATTGAAGGATGCAACAGGAAACTTTTGATTAAAATATCTCCCCATACCAGTTATACATAGAAAACACTTGCAGTATTAATATTTTTTATAACATTGGAAAATTGTAAAACTTTGTGATCGAGTGAAGGGAACCTTATGTCATGTAAATACTTATATTTAAATCTATTTTTGTCAAAACAGTTAGAGCCGTTTATTTGTCATTTAAAAGGTAGTTTGAGATGATGTGGGCGGTGGGGGGGGGGGGTTATTGAAAGTATCGAAGATGCTAAATTTTAATAGCAAAATAGGCTTTTAACCAAATATTCGTTTTTGACTAATGTTGATCTTAAACACACAAATAAGAGAGAAGGAGGAAGAGAAGGAGAGAGAAAGAACCCTTTTTCTAATAATAACTCTTTTGGAATGTAACGTGTATTTTGGGTGAAGTCTAGACATTGAATCTTAGGATGGAATATAATAATATTCATATTTCCTACTGTAGGAAGGTAGCACAGGAAGTAAAAACAGTTTAAGGGCTGGGAATGACATGCTTCTGAGGAAACAGAGTTCGCCCTCCGCCTACTATGGCTACCAGTAGACAATAATTGCATTTGAAAATTCAAATTAATAGCAAGTAACATCTCAGAAATGGTTAACGCTAGAAATATCGCTGAAGAGTTGTGAGACATCAGTTTACCTTAAGCGTCATGTTAAACACCTAACAGAACATCTGTATCCTAGGGCAATGGACATTATTGCGGCTTCATTTGGAGATATCATCACAGAAAATGTTAATCGTTCTTGAAAAGAAATTTTCCATTCCTTAGGAGGAAACTTTCGGTCAATATATTGACATTGTGAGAGTGCCTATCCATTCAATGCATATAGAAACATTTTATCCTATAAAATAATCATTAATGACATGTATAATGTGTTTTAATTTTTTTAATTAGCCAATTGCTTCCCCCTCTCCCAAAAAAATCACATAGTATTTTGCAGTACAATATTCAATGCTAGAACACAATTTTAGAAACTGCAGAAACATGTGGAAACAGCGATGGAAGGAAAAGAAATGGGGAAAAAGTAAGATTCTTAACGTTCAAGAATGTCTTAGTTTTTACATGGGTAACATCTAAATTTGAAATATGGACAATTTTAGCAGCGGAAAAAATGTTATGTTCTACAACATGTGTATGTTAATTAGTTCTCATCTCTTCTTTTATCTGTCTATAAATTTCACTGTTAGAGAAAAATGTACTAAAGTCAATCAAGATCTTCACAAAAAATTGAAGATCTACTATGTGTTGTCCTATGTATTAATCAAATAACATCTTAATTACAGTAGAGGAGTTCCTTGGAAAAATAAATCATAACCTTATTTTTCCCTTAGAAAGGATAGATAAGAGCCTTCAAAATATTTGCGGATCTTTCTTGAACATGCTAAATTCAAACCTACCAAATTGTATTTAATCAACTTTTCGTTTTCTGTGAGGGGGAAAGAGAGGAGGAGAGAAAGAGAGCAAGAGATGGAGATAAAGAGAGGGAGAGAAAGAGAGGGGAGAGAGAAAGAGGAGAGAAAGTGTGGGAAAGAGAAAGAGAGTAGGAGAGCGAAAGAGAGGGAGAGAAAGAGGCCATTCTTTTTTCTAAAAAGTGATTTTTTATGAGTTCAGAGTGCTCAAACGGGTATAATCCGGTGAAATAGTTATACCGAACTTTTAGAAGGTATACTGCAATGCTTTCTAATTAATAACGTTAACGTTACATAGTAACGTAGAAAGGTTCACCAACTATCAAAAAATGTACATATGAGCCTCACTCAATTTTTTGGTTCATGCGATGGCCATATCTGCGGTCGTTCTCTTTTGGAACATTCGAAGGTGTTAACTCGTAATCGTTTGGATTGAAGCATTAGATCACGCACACATTCGCATTCTCATTCATACTTCTAGACTCTGGGGAAGATGAGTTATCTTGGTCGGAGAAAAATCCCCACCCCTACCGTCGGGAATGGAACCCGGGATCCCTAGCACCTCAGGCAGGTTCTCTACCGACTGAGCTCGGGGCCAGCTTCACTCAAATTATGCTATTAATTTTCAGAAAACCTCTTTTTATATGTTGAACTATTATTATATTAATTGCATTTATTTAAACATTATTGGAATTTTCTTGAAAATAGTGTATAATTATAATTTATGGGACTTCATATAAATAAAGCCGAACTAATGTAATGTTTTAATATAGGTTTTTAAAAGTGATTTTAAAATAAATTTTAGTATAATATACTTTCAATGAAAGAATTTCTTCTCTGTAGCTATCAGAAACTAATTTCCAATTCAGCAATGACCTCGCAAGTCTAATCGATTTTATGTACAGTTAAAACGTTACATTTGAACTCTGAAACTAGATCCAAATTACTCCAATTGAATGTCAAAGAAATAGCTAATTATATGAATGAATTTGACTGAAATGAGAAATCCATCTCAACGAGCAGGTAATGGCTATATCTAACCAAGTTACGCTCTGTGACCCTGATTATCGATAGTACCAATCTTCCAATATACATAAATAAATGTTTAATAAGCTCGTAATTGGTTGTTGGTAAATAATGAATGTGGAAAAATCTGCGCGTGCAGTGATTGTCCGTTTTTAATTTCCCTTCGACTGTTATCTCTTCACTGCGACATATGACGATAAACGTTGTCACGCTTCTGGTTTTTTCTACAGGAAACATTACGTGATAGTCCTAAATTTTTTATAATATAATTTATTATCGAGCGTAAGTGCAAAACACCCTGGCCAGTTATGGATAAGAAGGTAATTTCCAAACTTACTTCCGTTTTCCTTCTATTCCCAATCTTTGTTTTCCAGAAAAATGCTCGATTATTCAGAGTTACAGGATATTTCAAACTATTTCAAAGAAAGCACTAGTCAGGAAACCATGGCACATATAGTTGGTTAGAGGGAGTTCAGCAGTTCAGTTAACGTTAGACTTAGAAGTGGCATGAAGTATGTTATTTTTAAAAGGATTGGACCGCATAGCTTTACTTACCACTCGTCTACAAATTTCAACATATCTACAACCTATTTTAAAAATATCGTTTTTTTATAATTCATTAAAATGAAGCTAAATATTTGCAGGAATGGTTTCATTACAGTTTTCGTTCTAAATACAAGAGAACACAATGCAGAAATCTGAATGGTGAAAGCAATTGAAAAAAAAAAATTAGAAGTTTTTGATAGATAGGTTCAAATCGACGACAATACATATCTCTAAAATTACTGATGCCTAAAAGACTTACTTTAAAGAGATTATTTCCTTTAGTGTCGTAAAAGGTGGACAAAATACTGCAGAAACAAAAATAGATTGAAATACATCTTTTTGTGAAGTAAACGTTTCAGAAATATTCCTAGTTACTTCTCTGAATTTTCCAAAGCTGTTCTCAAAAGGGAAGTGGTCATTGCTTTCCTGTCTCTTGACAACGCGAAGAGAGTGGAATTTCAATGGCAACACAAAAGGACCGTATATTGAAATATTTTACTATCGCTTAAAGCCTGCTGCATTCCAATATTGCTCTTGCACTACTAGAATGTTAACAATAGGATAATTTATATAAAGGAAACGGTAGAGCTAGACTGAAAATTCAATGCCATATCCGGGATTTGAACCACGGATCTTCTAGTCTCCGTCCAGCCGCTCTAACCATTGAGCTACTATGGCCAACGTGCTGATATGACATTAAATTCTCCAACTGACTCGTATTTTCCCGGTAAAGCACTTAGGAGTTCTCATAAACACATGAGACAGCTACCTTAATGGCGACATACTATGCTGTAAGTACTTTAAGGCCCGGGCTTTATAGTTCGGACCACTATTAGGTACAATTAATGGAAATTATTCTTTCACACTAGCCGTGTGTAGGACGCACTATGAAACGGTAGAGTTATACTGAAAAATTCATGAGAACTCCTAGCGGTTTACCAGGAAAAACAGGAGTCAGTTGGAGAATTTAATGTCATATCGGCACTTTGGCCATAGTAGCTCAATGGTTACAGCGGCTGGACGGAAACCAGCTATGGCATTGAAATTTTCAGTCTGGCTCTACCCTTTCATAGTGCGTCCTACACACGGCTAATGTGAAAGAAAAATTAATTTCAATTTATGTAAATATTTATAAGGTTTAATCCAACCATTTATATAAATAATCGTTTGCAGGAATATAAGTGTAGAAAAGGTTATGCGAGTGAAACACATCGGATTTTTGGGCAGTGAGGCTTTGTTCCTCTCTTATGATTTACCAATATCTATACCTACACCGAACAGGATGTAATACGTAGGATATTGTAAAAGAATATCTCATAAATAGTAAACATTGATAGATTTAATAAGACATATGAGCCCTGTTTCCAAAAACGAAAGATACGAAAGTGTTCCAAGTAACAGTTTATTTTGCTTAGAGGTTGTAAAAAATTCTTCGTTGAGAAGACGCTTGTAGTGAAATTTTCCAATTTTGAGTGTTAAGATTCTAATTCGTCGAAATTATTATTATTATTATTATTATTATTATTATTATTATTATTATTATTATTATTATTATTATTATTATTATTATTATTATTATTATTTTTTTTTTTTTTTTTTTTTTTTTTCTTATGTTGATGGTCAGTTTTGAATGTATTTCTATAATAACTCAGTTATTTAAATTTCCTTTCTCCCGTCTTGAACTCAGCCGGTGCACGAAATTTTTAACTCGAATTCGTGGTCTCGGAATAAAGTGATATTTCATAATGGGTTATTCAAAATAACAATTAATAAGATTGGAAATTAATTTTTCTTTCACACTAGCCGTGTGTAGGACGCACTATGAAAGGGTAGAGCCAGACTGAAAAATTCAATACCATAGCTGGGATTTGAGCCACGGATCTTCTGGTTTCCGTCCAGCAGCTCTAACGTAATGGCTATGGCAAGGAATTTTTCAGTCTGGCTCTACCCTTTCAATTAATAAGATTCTTTGTCCATACTATTTTACTTTCTGGTCACTTAATTCTAAAGAAAATAACACAATTTACCAAAAACTCGTCATACTCATTCACTCTTGCAGAAACATAACTTACTCTCACTCGCGTCTGTTAAAGAAGAAAGATTATTGATGTTTCGTCGTCCTGAATGCCTTAGCTTCCTCACACTTTAAACATTCATAGGATACTCTGTAATTTCGTTTTCCTTTCACTCACTGATTTCCAAGTTCACATTATGAACATTTTAACACTTTTTAATATTTTTAAAATAAGTAGAATAGCACAAATAACATCACAAAATATGTAAACAATAATTATGTTCAGGGCCAAACAAAAATAACTCATTCAAGGTTTAGAAAATCCTTGTATCACATCCTTGGAAGCAAGTTTAATATTTATCTGACTTTTTGTTTTTGAAATATGCTGTTGATATTTGCGCGCGGATTTTGTTCTGCATTTTATAAAAAGATATTATTTATGGTAAAAGCTCGTATCAAACATTTAGGTGATTTGTATTTGTTATTTTTTCTGCTGGAAAGTAGGAGGAGATAGACAAAGTAAAAGCTAAGAAGCCGGAACAATATTTGTGAACAATCAGAAGTAGCAGTAGCTGCACTTCTTAACCGAACGTTCGAAAAAAAGTAAAATACACAAAAAGAATAATTGAGAATGGAAAGCTTTAGACATTCCATCGTGTTTAAAAAAGATAAGTCGTATATCTATTCGGCACCTGAATAAAAACTTTATATTCCTCATTTCACATCTAAATCTGAAAAACCGTGAACACATCCGTGCATCCTGTACCAGATATCTTTGTGTTGTCATCCTGAATCTTACATTTGACATCATCATTTGTTTGATTGTTTTCACTATAGGTACTCTATGGAATTTTATAATAACTGTTATATCTTCCAACACTGAACATTCTGTTAACATTGTAGTAACGTTCATACTTGGAGATAAATGACCAGTTATAGCACGAATATCACTGTACCGTTCAAGTCACATTTTCTTCTTTCCGCCACAAGGACAAATTCGCTTCTCGACCCTTGCAAAGCGTAAATTAGATTCCTTACCTGTTGCTTTTCTAAGCATGAGTCAGGACACAGGTTCAAACCTGGTACAGGGCGATGGATTTTTTCAGACGAAAAATCCTTAGGCTGGCTTCTTTCAGAAGGGAATTAAAGCCGTAGTCCATGTCGTAGATTTAGGCACATAAAAGAATACCAAATTCGACAAAGAGGCCTCTGAGCAAAATTGAGTGGTCAATCTGCCCAATACACATGGGAGACTGAAAACCATAGCAATTAAAGAGCATCTATAAATAGACATCCAATTTTAATTTCTGACGATGCAAGTCTCGAAAGCACTTCAGCCCTCGAAATCATTTGAACCAATGTCCTGACAGGACGTTCCCCGAGATGATGTGGCAGGACTTGAAGAGAGACGACAAGAGAGGGCAGGATCTCCTAGGATAACAGACTGAAACTCCCAGTGTTCGTACTACCAGCTCCCCTCCCGCCTTGCTTACAAAATCCCTGAGAAGTCCGAGACCCGGAAACTTCCTCCTATCTGAAGTATGAGAATTTACAGACAGAAAATTCTTGGCCTTGCCCGCCGACACTTACAGTCCTGAAGGTGAAGTGAAATATGAAGTAGGTAAAATGGAGAGACAAGAAATTCCTTCCAATCATTCGCCTAGCGACCCGGTAAAACCCCCGAAAAAACCCACCCCAAAACCTCGAGAATCGAACTCATTACCTCTGGATGGGACCACAGAAGCTGCAGCCTGAGCTATCCAGCTTGACTTCTGAATTAAGTAAGGGAAGTACTGCATTCAAAATAGTTGAGGTCCCAAGAGATAAGAAATGTTAGGAGCTGTTCGCGCGCTCTCCTGCATGCCCGTTTTTTGCAAGTCTTATGACCTACATAACTTGGTATATAGCATCTTCAGAGTATGACAAAAATAGTGGTGTCGAAGCCTTGTAGACATAGCTATCCTCTTGACAGACCAAAACTAAAATTTTAAATGAAATAAGTAAACCAAAGTAACTTTACATCGAAAAGGCTCCATTTCCTGAAACATGTTTAACGATTTCGTTAAAATATAACCTGTTATGATCTTTGCTAGAATGGCTTTTGTATGGCAAAAATTTCAAAAACAAATTAAATTTATGCGCGTGGTGCTTCCCTTAGAGTAAATATTTTCAATCACTTAATTCTTGAAAATGTGTTCATAGAACATAAATCGTTAATTATTATAATCATTGAAAATTTATTAAATACCAGAAAATTTATCACATCTTAGAGCTTAAAAAGCATTGATTTTAGCCTCCTAAAAATAATTTTATTTTTTATAAATATTTTGCAAAATTAAGCTGCAACATATTTTGTTACACTTTTACCAATGAAACATTGTGAAAAGAATGTTATTTGAATTAATATATATATATTGTTTGAAGCTGGTCTAGTTATGTTTCTACTTGCGTTTCTAGTTATGTTTACAAATAGTTGTTTTTTAGGAATTTCCTGATATAATCGACTACTTACATTAGTGTACTAGTTATCTGCTGGTCATTGAGATTCCATGAAAATATGTCGCAAAAGCTTATAAAATTATTCATTAAACATTTATTTTTTCTGCTGTTTTCATATTATTATTTTTTTTTTATTTTTTTTTTTTTTTTTGTAATTTACTTCCTCCAATGTTAAGTCATATTGGACGATGAATGGGATGGGTGAAATGATGCTCAAATGAGCCCGGGGTCCATATAGCTTAGAGTTACCCGACATTGGTCTTTCAGTATAAGTGAAAACCCCGGAAAAAACATTATCCAGATAACTCACCCTGACCGAGATTCGAACGTTCCTCTTGAACGTGAGGCAGACAATCTACCACCACGCTACCAAGGCGGGCTTCATGTTATCCAGAAATGATTATATCAAAGATTAGATGTTTGAAGACCTAAATGTGGCAACAGTATTTCATTTTAAAATAACGTATTACTAATTCAGTTGCAGTCTAATGAAGTCCGCCACGGTAGCGTAGATGGTAGCATGTCTGCCTCACGTTCAAGAGGTCCCGAGTTCGAATCTCGGTCAGGGTGAGTTTCCTGGAAAAGGTATTTTCCGGGCTTTTCCCTTATCCTTCAAGACGATTGTCCGGTTAACTCTAAGCTCCATAGACCCTGGACTCATTTGAGCATCATTTCATCCAATTCATTCACCGTCCGATATGACTTAACGTTGGAGGATATAAACTAAAAAATAGTAGTCTAATAAGTATGAACAAGTATGTACATCTAATTAAAAGATGTAATTTATGTCAAGTAACATCTTTATGATATTAAGCATTTCCGGGATATTTTATGTTATCCTGAATGTTCATGCCTAAAGTATCGTCTTCGACGAGGTAAATTCTGTTTTATATTAATTGGAATTAAATTTAGATTTTAAGTAAAATTATTAGTATCGTCAACAAATAGTAGAGTTTCAAAGTCAGGTTATACCGACCCGCTTTTTAAATATTTCGTTATACTTGTATGCTCCTGGGAGATTTATCTTGATTAATATAAAGTAGAGAGAAATAAGTTTCTATAACAATAGTCTGCGGAGGAAATGTAAAAAAGAGATGATGACTATATAGTTACATTCATGTGAATATAACAAAACAGAATTTTTTAGCATTAGGTTCCAAAAAGCGGAAGAAACTTTTATCATCAGAAAATTATTGCAGCTATTATCGGCTGAACATAAGAGAGTAATCATTAATTAATTTTAATTTATGGGAATGTAGATTTCCATACAGCAAACTATTATTAAGACGCATTGCTCACTGCAGAAGTTCCTCATGAAGAACATGAGGAACAGAAACATGCTAGGGAACCTCTCTAAACATTAACAATAATTGGCGGTTTTCACAGTCGCTAACGTTGGTTACTGTTATAAATGATATACAGGGTGACCTCACGAGAATGCATAAAAATAGTTTTCTTAGACTATTACTCCAATTACCATCTGATAGTAGTTAACATTTAGCGCATCTTCCTATATCCAATAACAGTATTAAAATAAACTATGTGCGTTTTCACAGAGGATGGGCTTATTGGGAGTTCCAAATGACCGAAACAAGGATGCTGATGGAGTTTCCGCATGACATATTTCATTTCCTGAACCATGATGATGGGTGCAGCAAAGACCTTGAAGCTGGAGACCCCCACGAGCCCTTGCCACACGCTGGAGGACCTCCCGGACATCATGGGGACACGTGGGTCACCCCCTACTCTCGCGACTCGACTCGACTCGCCTCGCGCGCGTTAACACATGGCGGCGATACAAACAAGGAAGATGCACCACGCGCCCGCCTAACCCGCCCCACCCCGCCCCTCCCGGAAAAATAATAAACATTATGTTCTTTATCTGCTCTTTTCAGACATTAGCTGCAAACTTAATGCGATAAATCCAAATCAAGTCTTTCCTCGAAGTTATTCCTGTCTACCATTCATTACTTTCTCTGCTATATACGTAATAGTTAGCGAAGGTATTGTATGTCACCAAAAATATGACACTGAAATAAGCACTTTGAGGTATCCTTGATAAAAAAATGTAAGCGTAGGTTCTTTTGTGTATGTCGCCCCTTCGATAGCATAACTAAGAAATGAACGCTCGTTTAAATAAAAACTTTGTGTTATAGTTCATCATCTTCCTAGGATGCAACACGAAGATTTTTCAAGAAAATCTAAACCTCAACTACCCTTAAACGGAACATTTTTTGAAAATATTGACGTTTTCAAAAACGGCTCAAACGATTTTAATAAAAATCGTCGTATGCTTCAGATATTTTCATACTAAAATATAATATACAATTTAAATATTCTTGTATGTTCTCAGAAGTGTCCTGCTTATTCTCAACTATCACTGATTTTTTCTATCACTGGTCATCGTAAGAGTGAGTGAGTGAGTGTGTGGTGTTTAAGGGCCCGTCGACAACAAGGTCATTTGGGCCCCATAAGAGATAGATATATCATTCAACATATAATTTATGTCAAATAAAATACTTTTCTGAAGAAAACCATTTCCAATATATTTCTAGCTCCCTTTTTTTTAAATAACTGCTGTTTATTTCTTTTTCAGAAATACGTCATTCGTTTCTTTATGCCTCGGTCAGACAAAGAGAACAGAATATCATGGACAACAGTGACAACCAGCTCTTAAACGATTTAGTTACTGGTTAAAGAGTATATTTATTCCTATATTCACCTTGTACCTACAAGTAAATTAGTAATATCAAAATAATTTTTGCAATGTTTGTCTCAATTAACATGAAGTAGATAGAGGAAGAAGAGTTTATAAGAGTAGTTTTTGTAGGAGTAGAGAAAGTCATATGAGTGCAACAGTCATACGGCTTTTTATTTTTTATATTTTCCTACTTCGTCTGTATCAAGATAAATTTTACAAAAGTAAGTTTCATTACATGTTTCGTGGTACAAAGATGTGAGTTGCTATATTCGGGTTTTGATGTTTCATATTATTTCAAAAGAATCTTCAGCAGCAACTGGATAGTCACAGTGCTTCACAAAAAGGCAAATTATTGACACATTCAAACCGATAACAATGGTATCCCAGAAGTGTCATATCTCAAACATTTTATTTCAAATATTTGGGTATTTGGAAGAGATCTATATTTCCTGGGCAGTAAGATTCTCAGTATGGTTTCTCATTTACACAAATTTCTTTCGGAATAAACAGGTCTCCATAGTTCATTCCCTGGTAAATGCCTTATGCCTTGTTATGCCTGGTTATGCCTTTTGTCACGTAAATTATTTTCGAGATCTTCTCGGGAAACAAGCCAGGGGAAAAGACGTTCAGAAATCGATTTTTCGGGAGCGCACATCTCTCCCGTCGTCAGGATATTTTATAACTTTATTATAACATTTATTAAAATATCCTGATGATGGGAGAGATGTACGCTCCCGAAACGCCGATTTCTAATCGTCTTTCCACCTGACCTGTTTCCCGAGAAGATCTTGAACCTATTCGTCGCCAGGAAAGCCTCAGGTCATATTTTTTATTTATATTTTGTTTTATTTATCAGGCATATATGTCCCAAATCGTAAATGAAATAATCGTTGTCAAGTTTGGTATTTACCCAGATTTTGTTTTCAACTTAGCTATTCTCGTTTTCTCTATCCATAAACACACACACACACACACACACACACACACACACACACACACACACACACACACACACACACACACACACACACACACACACATCGAAGGGGTGCGTGCAGCGACTTTTTCTTTAGACTCAGGAAAGGTCAAAATCTCAGTATCCAATTTAGCGTGGAATACAAAATATTTTCCATATACAAAAAACTAAGAGGTACTGAACTTTACAACTTTGACAACTTCAGTATGTATAGGTCTCTGGTTACGTATATTTGGTGACATCCTCTCTATTCAACTTACAATAATCCCAAAATATAAATGGTAAAGATCTGGCTATAATTGGTGTTAAATGAAGCTCTTATATTGGATTCAGGTATTATCTTACAGGCAAGTGAATTGCGTGGCCGGCATTGTGTTCCATCTGTGCGAAGTGTTCAGTGCTTATATTAAGGCTTCCATGTACGGTTTCTACACCTCAGTTTCATATTAAGTACAGTAGAGTTTTTTTTCTTTTCCTTTTTTCCACAGGATGCGTTAGTTGCTCCTTCGCTTTTTCCGGTAGAGAAATGGACATTTTAGCACTTTCTATATGTTTGGAAATATAATTCACCAATAAATTCAATATAAAATTACCCGTTAAGCTGCCGAATCTGGTGTTATATATAGAAAGACTAAAATATCTTTGGAAATAATCACTTGTTTCACACTAGCCATGTGTAGGCTAAGATTTGGATGAGTAGAGCCAGACTGAAAAGTTCTATGCCATAGCCGGAATTTGAACCACGGATCTCCCGCTCTCCGTGCGGTTGCTCTAAACCACTGAGCTATTATAGCTAACATGCCGACATGACATTAAATTCTCCAACTGACTCCTTTGTTTCCCGGTAGACCATTAGGGGTTCTCAAATGCTATGAGACACGCACCTCTTTGTGGCGACTTACTATGCTGTAAGTACTTAAGTCCCAGTACTCAAATACCACCTATGATATTGAATGTTTCAATCTGACTCTACTCAACCAAACCTTAGCTTACTCACAGCTAGTGTGGAAGAAGTGATTATTTCCATCAATTTACCTAAAATAAAAACATAGTGGTTTAACTATGAAGCCTGGGACTTAAGTATTTACAGCATAGTAAAAGATGTGTGTCTCGTAGCATATGAGAACCTCTAGTGGTCTACCGGGAAACATATGAGTCAGTTGGAGAATTTAATGTCATGTCGGCACGTTGGCCATAATAACTCAGTGGTTAAGAGCAACCGCAGAGAGAGCGGGAGATCCATGTTTTAAATCCTGGCTATGGCATTGAATTTTTTAGTCTGACTCCACTCATCTAAAATATCTTTATTGAAAGAGAATTACTCGTATTAATATCGGATACCACGACTCATCATCAAATGCAAAACGTTATAAGAAACAGCTGTTTCTAATTTCAAGAAAACAGGACCTTTTTCCCCTCTGTGGTAGACCCTGTGCCTTGGGCCTTATGGACCTCGTGCAAGTGTCTGATGCGTGCAGCTGGCCGATGTACTGACCGGTCAGAGTCGCGTGTGGTTGAGCCCGACGTGCCCCTGAGGCCCTTCATCAGCTGGTCCATAGTGCCTTCACCTTCTGCTAACGCTGCTCATTAAAAACTCTTACATTCACATGGGCCTCTACACACTATTCTTACAGAAACCCATTCTTCGTGTTAAACCTGATGAATGTTTGCAGAAGTATTTTGCCTGCAAGAGAGACATTTAAGAGATGCTCTGTATAAATACCGTATCTTGAAAATAAAATTCCAATCTTTGCAAAAAAAAAAAAAAAAAAAAAAAAAACTAATGAATGATGACATGGCAAAAAGTATAAAGTATTTAAATATTTAAATCAATCAGAAGGAATATCTACCCATATGCCACAATAATTTATGAATTATAAATTTTATGTCTACGAAATTTACATTTTCAGTTTTCTGTGCAATAAGGTTTTCTCTACCTCTTACATTTACTCAAAATTCAGAAGTACTGAAGATTCAGAAGTACTCAAAATTCACTCAAAATGAAAACAGACTTCACTTGCTATTCGCATAAATATTCAAGATACAGGTTTTAGTTCGTATAAAATATCTCAAACGTAGATATAGTACATTAATTAAAATTGTTATGAAATAATTAAAAAATTAAAATGTTTTAAACTTTGCTTAATTTGGAAATATTTTCTATAAAACGTTCGTGCTACACCTTTGGAATATGCTACGGTTAAATATTAAGTTTGGTGTTTGACACACTTTTCATCGATAGTCAACATGAAAAATTCAATGCCATGGCAGGGATTTGAACCAAGGATCTCCTGGCTTCCTTCCAGTCACTCTAACCCACTGAGCTACCATGGCCAACTTCCCGCCACGACATTAAATTCTCAATGTTGACTCTATCTATCAAAAAAAACTTAGCCTATATACGGCTATTGTGAAGAAATGATTAATTTCCATCAATTAACTAAAATACTTTTCGTTTTTAGTGTTGTACTCGGCACATGAATTTAAAACACACGCTTACTCCTCACAGAAGTTCTCCTAAATTTAGGGGTCTTAGAGATCTCATAATATGTATTTATAGTGAAATATGATCTCAAAATTAGGACTGGAATACAATATTTCAGCCAGCTGCAACTAGAAGAAGTTACAGAAAATTGTAAAAAGTGACTATGAAAGAAAAAAAAAAAAGAAACGTCCGTGTTGTTTGGATTAAGTTCTGTTTCTCTGTATTTCCCATGATTAGTTTACTTGAAGACTTATTGAAAATCAATTCTAACATGACAATCGTTTTCCCATGGACAAATATTTATAAAATATATTTTGTTCTTCTGCATTGAAGAACATGTCCTGTAATTTGGCCATTAATGTTGAGCATATGATATACGTCCTGTATATTTCTCTTCTACAGAGTTTGTTAAAAAGTAGGCATACTATTCTGCCTACCTCATGGCGATCGAGGTAAGTACATTATTTATCCTACATTTCGTTTTCCAGTTATGGTGTTCCTTCCTCTCTCTCTCTCTCTCTCTCTCTCTCTCTCTCTCTCTCTCTCTCTCTCT
>CM060955.1:51623955-51681231 GCA_030765055.1 Mantis religiosa
TTTCAAAATGGCACACACATTGTTTAGTTATGGCAGATATCATTATTTCGTTTTGGCATCTCAGCTTACTGTCATTGAAATCCTTGTAACCTGTTGCTGAATTCACCTCAGATGTTAGCATGGACGCCAACTGTCAGGAGTTGAGTGAAATATTTCAAAGAAGGGGACACATAGCCAGATGAGCATCGTAGCAGTTGTCCTCGAACGGTTTCGCAAAAAGGAAAGGGCTTATGAGCTCATTAGAGAAGACAGGAGTGTAGATGTGTTTTATTATCTATTTATTATTTATTTAATTAATATATATAAGAAATATGACATGATAATTTCAAAATAAAAAGCTAAAGTAATGGAATTCCATGGAAGATAACCAGTAAAAATAAACATAGTAACAGAAGATAGTGTTGAAACAGGCTTATTACTACCAGTACCTGGGCTGTAATATAATGTATGAAGAACAAGATATAAATAAGAAAATACAGAAATGTTAACATATTTGTGGAACAATCAGGTGAGCACTGAAGAACAAAGTTAGAAAATAATCCAACTAAGATCTTATTTAATAATGGCACTGCCAGTGGCAAAATGTGAAAGTGAGGCCTGGGTCCGAAAAGAAAAAGAAAACAGCAAAATTCAAGCAGCGAAATGTACTTCCCACTGGCTGTGAAAGATTGTATAGGACAAGAACATATTAGAATAGGAACTAAAAGCGCAGCCACATCTTTAACAAACAGAACATAGGAACAATTGGATAGAGCATCTGCAAAGAACGTCGGAGGATGGGATACTGATGGTACTGATGTATGAAGGTCAGCAGGAAGACCAAAAAACGCTGGGCTGAACAGGTGTAAGACCGGAACAGGCAAAGCCTAATCCGTGAAAGATGTTATTTTAACATTCTCCAAGGTAGGTCATATAGGACAATGAATGAAAGGGCTAAAATGATGCTCAAATGAGCCCAAGGTCTTTAGATCTCAGGGTTGCCGACATTCATCTTTCAGGATAAGGGATAACCCCGGAAAGCTCACCCTGACCGAGATTCGAACTCGGGAAATCTTGAAAGTGACGCAGACAGTACCCCCTGCACCAAAGAGGGAGCATGTAGTTCTGTTGAACAGTAGTATAACATAGAGCTGTCCATCAAACTACTGAAAGCTAGGTTATTATAAATTGTGTCCGTTGGATCCCACATTACTGACCAAAGACCTCAAACTTTAGATAAGAGCCACTTCTCAAAACCTTCGTCACAGAGAAGCTAACGATTTCTAGAATATTGCAATGGGTGATGGAAACTAGTTCCATGATTATGAGCCTCAAACAAAACGCCAGTTTATGGAATGGAGTCCTTTTGTAAGGATCTTTTCAAAGTCGCAGAGCGATGAAGAATGTGCAATGAACTGGAGACTTCGTTAAGAACTACTAGTCTGGAGACTAAGATCATGTACTTAACTTCTCAAAAAATGAAGATTATAAGATTATTTGAAAGTGTCGCTCACATTTTCAGTATTCCTATGATTATTTCCACCATTACTTCCCCTGTATTTTTACTATTCATTCTACTGTGTTTTTCTCATTTAATCTTGATCTTGCTATTACTGTTTCCTTCTACTCCCATCTCTATTTCCTAATTACATTTAAAAACCATTTATATGAGTACGTAATGTATTAGGTGCAATGACCACAGTAAAATGGAGAGACAAAACTTATTTATGTAGTGTTGTTTAACCTTTTAGTAAGCACTGACCATGAATGCAGATGAAATGTGTAGCACAGAATCTCATAAAACGTTTGTGAAACAATGGTCCCTTTATCCCGAGCCGCTGTCAACACTGTGCATTGCCAAAACGGTCTTCAACCTTCTCAGAGCTTTGACAAGATGATAATACAGGTACTTGCTAACACGGTGATAAAGAAAAAACGTGACGTACTTGTCTTACATGATGTGTTTTGTTCTGCAACAACATGTTACATTCATATGACTTTCTCTAGCCACTATTATTATAAGGTCTATAAACTGTTCATGCAAAACTTTTTGTATTTGATCTACTCAGAAACTATTTCTTTACAAATTCCGCGGAGGTGCAAAAAATGTGTGCTGCCGTTGAAGTTTACATGACATCGCGAGAAACAACTAAATGTAAATCAGCTTCGTAACTGTTAAAAACATCGAAAAATTCAAACTATCACAATAAATATCTTGAAAATTGTTCGTGCAACAAAAAGAGTGGCTTAACAGAGTGTCTAAAGATATATAGTTATTTCGTTAAGATAGCAACGCTCGCCGTGAAAGCTTCAAGTCTTACATTTCCTTAAGTTCTTATGCATATTTATAAGAGTGACATTTAAAAAAAAATTATTCCATAATGAGGATTAATTTAATCGTTATTTGCAGAAAATTCAAAATTTATAATTTGACATACAAACTTTTTAAGCAAGGTCATTGTGAACAAAATCATTAGTCATTTTAGAGAAAGTAAAAATGTTTCCTATATTTGTCTTTATGTTTTATTAGATTTTTCTTTAATATTTTTCTTTAATAAGTTTAATATAAATTCTGTGCTCCAAAATATTCTCTCCAACCCAAATCAATATATTTAATTGAATTTCAACCAATAGTTAATGGTATTTTACTTTGATGAGGAGTGTATACTTGAAAAATAGTGAATTTAAATACCACCAGCATTTAGCCGAAATTTTGATTTTGAGTTATGGTTTTCACCAATCCATTCACACATACACGCGCGCACGCGCCTTTTTATAAAAGGTTAACTGCATAATGTATAGAAACTTTACACTAAAGAAGTCATGAAAATGAGTGGAAGCATTTGAAGTACGGACATGGAGAAAAGTGAATCTTACTAATTTTTCCTGCTCATTTTGCAAGACCTAGTGAACAGAGAAACATGCTAAAAAAATACATCGCGTTGAATGAGAATGGTGAATGTCAAAAGCATTGGAAATAGAATTTAGAAACGAAACATAATACTGAAGTCCATAATAGACAGAAACAAGGGAGGAGGAAGAACACTTGAATAGAAAAGGCAGTAAAACACTACCCTGAGTCAAAATGTTATGACATACTGAAGGCAAATAAACAAACGTTTAAGAAGAAGCTTACCGAAATCGCTATACTTTCGAGTTTTGACAAAATAAACTCAATTTCATTTGCCGTTGGTGTCGGAAATTTTGTAACTGTAAATGTCTGAGAAAATCAAATATTTTAATCTTTACTCTCCACTTAACAATAATACTACATATTTTGTACTCCACGAAAGAACTGATATCGAAATTTTCCCGGAAATAAACATTTTCAGGACTCATGAATAAATAAGTGCAGTTTTTTCTTAAATAGTGCGCATCTGTAATCTAAATATGAAGTCTAAAGTGAATGTCGGATAAAGCTGATTGGTGTTTTGAGTGCAGCCTCTTCCAACTAAGCGACAGGAAGGTACTCAAGACAAGACCGTATTCTAAACTGACCTTTTCCTTATTCTTGTTTCATCCAAATGGCGCTAAACATTTTGATTAAAACACCTATGTTTAAAGTATTTGCATGGTAAACAAAATGCCGAAGATAATTTTCTGCAAATAGTCCGCGCATTTGTGTAGCTGGTAAACTATAATCAACTGTGTAGATCAGTGGTCTTCACGACACGCGGAAACGGGTATTGGGTAAGAAGTGCACCAGCGAATGCATCGTTGTGCGGGAGGGGGTGGAGAGAGAGAGGCTCCTTAGTTTACCTGTGTATGGACGTTGTGTACAAGAGAGCTACATGTTCACGAAGGTCTTCTACCCCTACGTTATTTGACCCTTCATAGGAGCAGGCATATTTTTACACCATTTGATAATGCTGCGCGATATTTAATATGCAATAACGTCCTAAATGTCATACGAAAATATAATCTCCAGCGCCACTATGACACTTGTCATGCTAGTTATTACGACAAATTAGGTGTAAACGAATCACAATGCTGGAGCAGTTACAGGACACCAGCAGACAATTACAGTACGTTTATTATTATTGTATCATTATTATTACCATTATTATTATCATTATTACCATTGTTATTACTATTACTATTATTATTATTATTATTATTATTATTATTATTATTATTATTATTATTATTATTATTATTATTATTATTATTATTATTATTTAATTGTTCTATATGGCACAGCATTAATAAGAGTATATTATTTATGTCAGCCTATTAATTTCCTAAAAGAAACGGCTGAACAACTGGTATGCTAATTACATAACATATACTTATTTAAATACATGTGAACATTGTATGTTTTGATTGTCTCTGAACATGACTAAGGAGTTGTATGATACTACGGAAAAGCCGTCACTGCACCACTGCTTACCCGTCAGCAGTTCCGAGTGCACTGTTGCGTGCATGCGGTAAGAGACGACAGCCCGAGGGTGCACGCTGCTGCCGATCATTGGTGTAGATCCTTTTAAAACCCGCAATTTATGACAATTTTATTCTGCCACTAAATGATTCCAACTTAATTTTTATCCTTTGTTTGAATTTTCAAATAGGTACTTTATTTTACGAGTCAAAACGTCTTTCGCTTCTTCCTAGTGGTCATATAAAGAATATTTAAAGTAATTATTAGCTTTTTAAAGATTGACTCACTAGCGTACATACATACCAACCTGCCATAAAATGACAGTCATTTGAAATGTTCTCGGAATAAAGTGCAAAATGATGTAACGATATTTGAAAATCTTTATATTTCTACATTGAGTTGGTTGACATCAGTGTCTTTCACTCCGTGACCCTTACGTCAGTCTTCCAGGGCTGTAAACTATGCTTCGACTGGCATACAAGTTTTTAATAGCACGAAATTTCCTATATAGCAAGAAACTATTTAGAGAACAGGTGATACTCTGATACAGCTAAGTGGATAGAATAAGCTAAATATGGCAGCAAATAATACTTCTGTTCGTCTTGATGGAACATGACCCAGACTCTTCTGGAGCATTTTGGTCTTAAGTTGTCCCGAAGTTCAGCATAACATGCTACCGCAATATATTTTCTGAAGGGAAGGTACTCAAGATTAGCAGAACATTTTTGGCATTCCAGAAAATCGACGCCTTTATCTTCCCTATCACTTTCACACACATTGACTTCGTTGGTGGCATAGAATTTTGGGTTTTAATAACTTTGTGATGTTTGCTGTGTTTTATGTCTGCAGTATGACAAATAACTTGTCTACAAAGACTCTAGAGCATCTGGCATTGACCAACGTGGATGGTTTTCAAAATAAAGGCACTTCGAAATTTTGCTGTAATTTATGGGTCATTTCGAGAATGTTTCTAGTGACCGTAGAAGTATCAACTTCGTAAAGGAGTGGTCAGAGAAAGTAGTGTGAATTGACATATATTTGTTTTTTAAAAGTAATAATATTTAATATTCATCTTCAAAAAGTAGAAAGAAAATGCTCAACTTACAATTATTCTGTACAAGAGGTATGTTTTAAGTTAACCTGAAAAGCAAATGGCTGAGTATAGGACATTATATAAACGGAAGATACAATTGCCAGAAGGCTGGATCTCTGATTCTTCCTTCAGGCGCATATGTGGTTATTTTTAAACTACCTCTGGAAGTGTAAATCTCTCTCTCTCCCTCTCTCTCTGTCGTGTGGGGCAGCTGTTCATTGGAGAGCAAGTGTTGCGACCTTGTGCAGTTTATGACCCTCTGTTGCTGGAGACAAGTGCTGGCACAAATGGACATTAAATTACTGGGTACGGAGAGGGAATCTGCGATGATTAGGGATGGTGATGGTTTGCAAACGCGATGAGTGCTAAATGCTTATAAATGCTTGTACACTTGTATTTTCATTTTTCATGAAGCGCAATCCACTGTTTAATGTGTTTTGAAAATGCTATAAAATGGAACGTCGCCTCAAAATGCGAAAATTACACTAAAATCTTATTATAAATGCGAAATGTGCTGCCTTTCATGGACTAGTTTACAAATAAAAATGTAAAAACAGAACGAACACATGTTTATGGAATATTGGCTTAAATACAACAAAATATTTGAGCAGTTGTGTGCAACAAATGGGGAAAAACGTTTTTCTCTTAATGATTTAATTCTGTCACCACTGTCTAAATATTGTCAATCAATATGAAGATCTAAATGAAAATGAGAGGAAGGCTCTATTTCTTGCAGCTAAATATGGACAAGTTTTCTATATCATTCAATGTTATTATTGATTTATAAACCTGCAAGATTCTAGTTACTGTTTTGTATTATCTTTATAGTTCTTTGCATTCACAAAATGAGTGAGTGCTTAACAGTTGTATTACATTTAAAGAAAATGCACAATGTACTTTATGCATTTTTATATAATTGTTATTTTTCAAGTGCAATTTTAAGTTTAACATGCACCAAAATAATGTCCTATCGTCATGTTTTCTTCAAAATATTATATCGCAAATTCGCTAAAGCTACGAAGTACACAAGGACAAATGAGAATACCAATGTGCTAAATTCCATCATCTCTAGCAATAATGCGCGTGTTCAAAGCCCTAATGGGTACCATTACCTGCACTTTAGTGTCCTATTCAGTCTTAACAGAAGTAGCAAAGAGTGACATTGCATTAACAGAATTAATACATATCATTATTTAGAAACGTTATTAGCTTACGAAATAACGGCTAGGAATAGGTTGCACGTTAGTTCTTGATGAATGGTCTTCAGCATAAATCCAGTGAACTGGTCTACCCTTAATAAACATGTCAGCAAATACTTTTAGTAGTTTATGTTACGATAACAGACAGCTCTGCTTCCTCTGTTGTATTTGGCATAGATTTCAAGAAAATTGACAAGAAATGAGGAAAGGCATGGCGTCATGTCGAAAAAATTGAACAAGAGTACTAGGATAAAGATGCCACATTGTAAGAAAGGATTTAGCAAATTATTATCCAAGATAATGGAATGGAAAGCAACGTCGAAGATAATGAAAATAACAGCAAATCAGACGAGGTAGAAGATGAGGTCAGAGATGTCGGAAACAGAAGAAATGAAATGAAATGTGTAGTGTTTAACGCCCGCTTTTACTACATACGGCACCGCAGGCGGTGACACTGATGATACATCAGATGAAGATGGAGCACCGGTGGAATGAGATGGCGAGGGAAACCGGAGGTCCCGGAGAAAACCCGCCCCAGCGCCGTGTTGTCCATCACAAATCTCACTTTGTGGTCGCCTGGGATCGAACCCGGGCCGCCTTGGTGAGAGCCAAGCGTTCTAACCACTGAGCCACGGCGCGGCCAGAAGAAATGCAAGAAAGTTAAGTGGAAACAGTTATAGAGGTTGATAGTGTGTCATACGCGTGGCTGTTATTACTGGAAGTGTGATAAATTGATTTGTAGTGTTGTACTACTTCAGCTCAATGCTGAGTTATCATTACCATCATAGAGAATGATAAAACTTTCTCCCAAAACATTAATCATTCTCTCATTAATTACTAAGAATTTCAATAAATAAGGTGCAAAATCTGACATTTAAGGAACTTTACATTCCATCAAATTGTATTTTTGTTAAATGCTCCAAGTCTTCTATAAACCATATTGACACTATATTCTAAATTAGTAAGAATCAACAATCATCATTCTGCTTAATCCTTTGGTCTTTTAAAAGAGTTCACCGCTATATTGATTATCACCTCTTTAGACTGTATTTCATTGAAGGGCATATGAACAGATTTATACCGCATTTTAATTTATTCCTGCTTCTGCACTTCAGTAATATGCAGCTCGGAAGGTAATCCCACCTCCCCAAACCAGACATGTCTGGGGCTGCATAATCTGACGAGACCCGAGAGCAATCGATGGCAGACGCAACTCAGTAACTGATTCTCTTTGTGTAACGTTAACTGGATTATGCACTTGCAATGCCGCGGAGAAGGCACCTTAAATATATTAATCAATAGCCGAACTGCATGGACCACAAAACTGGAACTCGGCCAGGAGCGCGAAGTACATAAATCTATCTCAAACTAGAATGGTCCTTCTGTAAACATATGGGAGACGGGAGAGAGAGAAACAGATACTTTGTTACGTTTAAACTTCGAAAAGAAAATATCATGGAAGATTATAGAGGCAGTTCTGCTTTGGACTGTCTCTCTCTTTATCGCCCTCTTTACAACAGACGTGCTACACGTACGGTGTACACAACTTTAAAAAAATGAAATAGTTTCATTTCTTGTAAGAACATAATTGCTGTGAATACAGTACGACACTGTCTGCAAGATATTTAAATGTATTTTCAGGCCAAATTTAGAGCACACCAATTGTGTTCATTTTTTGCATTTTGTCACTTCCATAGGTAGTTCTCATAAAATAATGATGGTGAATAAAAGTAAGTTACATTCAAATGATTTTTTCTACAACCTGTTCTTACACAAACCTATTTTGCTACCTACTTCATATTAATTGAGACACGTGTTTATACAAAAGTTTCACATTTCATTGTAGATACAAGAGGCCAAAGAAGACTAAAAGTAAAGTGTCATAAAGCAGCTACGTACATGCTGGCAATTAAGAAAAAATTGAATAATTAGACATATATATACACATACATACCTAAAAGTTATAAACGATAACAAATTACTGGGAAACTGTTAATGCCACATAAGTGAATTTCTGAATACCGTTAAAACAAACTGTACATTTCCAGGATATCCATGTTTTTTATTAGTTTCGTCCATTTCTTGTGGTTTACCAGTAATACAAAAGTATATGCGATTTATTCGGAAAGAAGAGGATTTCACATGTAATTCCCATAAAATATATATTTTATTTACCATGCAAATTATTTTGTACATTTGGTACCTTAACCAATTGAGCAATTTTTTAGAAAATTTAGAAAATTAAACAATTAACTACATTTTTTGATATAGAAAGTAATTTGGAGTGGAATGTTTTGCAGAAAATGTTCCTGTCCCATTTTTGTTATTTATCCGAAATTTTGATTTTTAGTGATGCTGTTCAGACATGGACCATACAGAACGGTATTTTTCTAACATCTACTCAGGATCCTCAAAACAACCTGATATCGGATTTTTTGCTAAAGGTTCTTTTGCATAATTATGCTGTAAGTCGGTGCTAGAGAAAGTAACAGGATGGTTACAAAATACCAAAATAAGTACATCCAAAGAACGTTTCAGAGCTCATTTATGCAATCGCTTTCAGTCGACACTCACTGTTAAGTTGGCCATTAACTAATATGGCCCACAGTTCCTATTTACAGTAGAGAAAACATTACACCATGATTGATGAGGGATTCACATGAATAATTTGTTAGGAAGGGACGTGTAACAAGCATGTTTCAAGTATCTTTGAGTACATGCCAGAGAAGGATAGCAACTGTATACTTCCCAACACACGTCGCGAAATTCTGCCAAGCCACATTGCACTTACTGTCGGCGACAACGCCAAATTCCTTGACGATGACACTATTGAATTGGGGTAATGACCCGACTACTACATCGTGCATTCGAAATTTGAGAAAGAGGAAGACACACACTGCGGGTGATGAAATACATCGCATTGCATTCCACTGTCCAGCATTGGGAAAAAAACAAGCAGGTGGCCAGCAATGTTTTATTATACATGGTGTTTATCAATGGTGTCATAGTTACATGCCATCTCTCTAGAGGGTGCATGTTTATCCCAACAGAGGCTCCTCAAATGTGTTCACATTGGCTTGAAGGAATGACAAGAAATATGTGTTACACTCTTACACACAATGCTGTTCTTGCAAATGCATATTCTTCTATATATTCGTGAAAATCTATATAAAATTTAAGTTAGAGAATTTAAGTTTGAAAATTTAAATTAAGTAGCCATAAATTTTATTTGTCAAGAAAACATTTTAAATGTACGGTACTTATATTTAATCAAAATCGTTAGTCATTATTTATAAAATCAAAACGTTCGCAAACTCTTCCCTGCGAAGGGCAATCTGGTGTGTGCTGATCATCTTGAAAATCCTCGTACTATTAGGATTAGAATTTTCTACGGAAGGGATTCGGTATGGACACAATTCGTGATTCATTGTACCTATGCCTCCTAGTAGGACACCCCTGGGAGGAAGCGTGAGGCGAGAGGAGACAGAGAGCCATCCCAAGGAGCCACGACAGTACAGAGGACTGGGTCCCTATGTTTTACTTAGATAGAAAGCACCCCTGGCAGGCCAAGACAACGGACATACTCTCCTACCAGTCGAGCCCGAAACGGTCCCAGTAGCCGAGCCAGAAATGGTCTCAGCAGCCGGTTTGAAGACTGGCAACCGACCTACCGGAAGAGGAAGTATTTTTCTTCAGAGTATATCATCCTGCCATGCACCGCCAAGACACCCGCCGACACTTCTACCCTGAAAGAGACCACCAGATCAGAGATGTGAAATGATAATGGAAATGAAATGGAGAGACAGGAAATTCGGCGAATATAGTTAACCTACCCAGCATTCGCCTAGCATTCGCCTATTCGGTAACCTCGTACTATAGCATATTTTGAATTTGGTGAACCTGAATATCAAGTTTAATAATTTAACCGACTTTTCATTTTTGAGGTGTGCTTTTCACACAAACGAACCTTTTTCTACATTTTCTTTTAAATTCAAGAGTCGTCAAAACGCATACTTCTACTGAAATCTCGGTATCGAATTTTCATTGGAGATACTTAAGCTGGAAAATCTGAATCCAACACATGTTCACACATTAGAAAAATAAGTCGAGTGCATGAGTGTGTACTGTTTCAGAAAGAGAGGGAATAGATAAAAAGCGATTTGGCCTCCTCTAAGGAAGTGACACAAAATTTTAAAGCAAATTTTGCTTGTATTCAAAATGATGTTTACGTGGAAAGTTAATTATTCATTTTCTTAAAAATGGTTACATTGATTTTGATTAAAATGTTGTGTGGTTAAGTTATTTTCAAGAAAAATAAAATATGAATGTATCCTGAATTTTTCATGAATAACACTAAAGAATTAATGGAAATTAATCATTTCTTCACACTAGCCGTATATAGACTAAGGTTTTGGATAGATAGAGTCAACTTGAAAAATTCAAGCATGGATCTCCTGATTTCCGTCTAGTCGCTCTTACCCACTGAGCTACCACAGTGATCTTGCCATCATCACATTAAATTTAAGTTGGCCATGATAGCTCAATGGTCAAGAGCGACTGGATGGAAACCAGGAGATCCGCGGTTCAAATCTCGGCCGTTGCACTGAATTTTTCAAGTTGACTATCTATCCAAAACACTAAAGAAATTATCCTACACTAAGATTATCATTTTGACATTTCTCCGAGATATATTTTGTGAGAGTCCTTGAGTCTAGGAAAACAGCTTATAGAAAAAGGTTAATGCACCGTGAAAAGATAACTGAAACATTTTAATATCAAACTTAGAATTAAATGTTGTTCAATTGTTTTGTTTAATGACAAGATGATTTATAAGAGAAGTCACTCAACTTTCCTTTACATGAACTACTTTCAAGATATTAACAGAATGGATAACAATAATAATCAAAGTAACTTATATTTAAACAATTATTTACATAAAAAGTGTGCATTTTGAATTTTCTAGGAATAAATAGTCTTGAAGTTTTCTTCAAATGGATGGAAGTTTGGATGCCTAAATCTAGTATAACTGTTAAGTGTTCAGTAATAGCCAAAACGTTCTATACAGAAATGCAGATCCCCTCAAAACACATTTTATTTCAAATTACTTATGTATCATAAGCTATTTCATCCGTTATTACTGATTCTATCTGTTCAATACTTTGCCATTATTTTAAATATATTTCTTTGAATAGTTGTTTCACCGGTTTACTTTGAAGGAGTAAGGAATTTTAAGGCCAGTATACAGCGTTCAGTTCATTTGATTACCGAACTGTCTTAAATAATAAAAAATGCTTCTACATAAAGAATGAAAAGTTCATCGTAATGCAGAATTTGTGCATACGTATTTCGTATTTCACACTTATTGCATATCTCATGTTGCAGATTTACACTTTCCAAATATTTAACGTTAGTCTTCCTCCTTCTCCACCTCTAACTTCAGTCGTAAGAACAAACATAGCAATGAAATTTGCTCAAATTCTAAGCGGATACTTATTGTTGTGGGTAGAATGCATATAATGCAGCGAGGATAGAAGAATCGCTTTTCATAAGAATAGTACAATATATAATAAATATATTAAATTTATCGTTGGTAGGGTAAGTACCTTATGCTTTGCATATAAATTGCTAACTGTATTTTTCTTGGCTAGACATAGTTCAAAATTACGTATTTTCCGGCACACGTGGTACAAACTTGTCGACACAGAAATTTCATCATAGAGAACTCAAATTTCCCTGCAGAAATGCTATACTGATCCTTTTTTTTTTTTTTTTTTTTTCAATTTAAACCCTTTGATAAATATATTGTTGATAAACGTTTAAAACACCATAGAATGCATTATTACTTAAATATGCAAAGGAATTTTAATTTATTTCTTTGCACTTTTTAGTGGATTTACACAAAAACAATTGCAAGCAGATGCAATTAAATAAACCTGGTTAAAACGAAAATCCTAAAATTGCGTCAATATATAGCTGTGATTGGTAAAGTTCTTTTAATGTTTTTTTTTTTATTACTGAACTTACTTAAAAAATAAAGTTCTATACTTATTGGAAACCAAAGCAGATTGAAGTTTTGAATAAACGCTAATATTGAAGTTCAGTGACAGTCATTTTGTCAATATAAGTAACGCTGTTCTCTTAGCACATCCAAAAAAACTACCAAGAGTTATGTACGGAAGATATGAACTTCACCGTATGCAACCAAGTTCCACGGTAATCTTAATAATTAACTCTAGAAGCAACAAAAGTTTCCTTAAAATAATTTGCAGGGCTTAGAAGTAGTTTAAGTAAAAAGATTACTCTTGAACAGTGGACTTCTGAAGTCATGCGACGGTCACAGGGGTAATGTCAACAACGAAAGAAAAGTATTTTTAAAGCTTGCTCAGTAAATAACGTGCTAAAAATTGTTTTTTCGTGTCTTAGTGCAACATTGTAACTAAAAAGTGTTTTTTTATTCCTCTGCCACAGCAATTTATTCATTTTTATGAAGCTTAAATAGTCGTGCTTCTCCTGAAGAATTAATACTGCTGTCGTTTTGGAATTGCTCCAACAGATGTTCCGCTGTTTACTTTATGAATCATAAGGTGAAGTATGAACAGTTGACTGTGATCAAGCGCAGAGGTGGGTAACGCTTGTCTTGATATTTTCGGAAATATCCATCCAACGACACGCGCCTCAATGAATTCCTCGACAGCCAGCGTCTCGTCGGCGACAACTTCACCCCTTCTACTCATGATCTATAGCGCTAATTTTAGATTCCTCTAAAGAAACCTGCCCTAAGATGATGCTGCACTCTCAATGCTCTGCTTTACATCTTGTAGGGGAAAACACTTTACTACCATTTTACATCAAAGAGAGGAAAGCACCCACAGTTGTTAGGTGTGCGGTAACACGTATATCGTCTGGTTTAAGTCTCATGGAAATCCTCAGCAGGAAATATCAGGAAAAATCTCATGTGTTAGATTAATTTCTCTAGCCAATGTCCTTGTATGTACCTATAAAGAGGAATTCTGACATCGCAACGAACAAATGAATAATGACAGCACTTCAAAATACAACAAAAATATTGAAATATTCACAATAACAAGGAATATCTCAAATTTCTGACAACTTATCCTGAAGAAGGCCATGGAGTTTGCAATGGCCGAAAGCTTGACGTTTATAAAGTTGATACGGCTGATCACTCGCGAAGCCTTGATTAACATATAAAAGGTTACTTCAAATAAAGTGTCTTATGTACGTTTTTTGTAAATGAATAAAATGGCAAGATATAAAAGTAATGTAAATTTTTAGAAAATTCAAAATAGAGAAAAATTTTCCTGTGTAGGACAATTTTGGGTTGAGGAATGTCTTAAAACTCTTCTCTGACATAACTTTTAAAAAAATATCAAGAATGATTGGTATTTTTCTGACCTTTCGTTTTTGGTACACAAGACAACGCATTCACAAACACACATTGGCGCGTGCAGATGGACCTGTTATAGCACTTCATTGTACTCAGGAAGCCTCAGAAAGTTTATTTCGAGTGAAATTTTGATCTCGCATTTTTGGACAGAAACTTTCTCTAGTTAAAGTCTGCAATTGAGAAAGTAAGAATTATTCTCCAGATTTTGATCCGCGGCAGGGAGAACCCAAGCCAGTGTGTTGTCGCACATCCCAAGGAGGGGACAGTCATATCTCAACACATGGTAGCTAGAAGATCTCTTGGCAAAACATGGAGACTCAAGCCAAAGATTGTTTGGCTGGATAAAGCAGTTGTGAGAGTCAGTCACCTGTACGTCATTTGTATGGTGGTCCAATAAACAGGTAACAAACGTTGCAGTGCTCAAAATTTAACAAGGGTAATAAAAAATACTCCTTGAGCTTCAATGGAAATCGTCCGAATGTTATTCCCTATTGATTTATTGTACATTAAAGGGAAAGCATGGCTGGGACTTATAGGCTGAACTTAAATTCAAACTGGTACAACTCTATTACTTCAGAGACATAATAAAACTCTCGTTTTGATAAGATCGGTGATTACATACCACCAAAATTGTTTTGGCAAACATTCATTATAGAGCTAGAGCAATATGCATTGTCCTGAGGGTAGTACACTTGGTACAAAGATGGCTCTCAAACAGAGGAAATACATGGGAATACACAAAGGTATATTTATTACAATGTCACTACATCTCACTGCACTTGTATTCCAAGCTGCAGTTTAAAGCTTGTGCCAGGGAGAATCTAATAGGCAGCTACAAAAAAGCAACATTTGGATTTTCTATAAATGTCCGGCTGCTCTGGAAGCAACAAACATCTAAATTCGTCTACAACTCCTAATAAACCTAATGAAAATTGCAAAACACAATAAGGTTGCTCTTGGATGTACCGGGATGTAAGGGAATTCTGTGGTGATCCATTGGCAAAGAAAGGATCTGCTCAAGCATTTACTGGATTTGAACCAGACTTCGTCATACCTACGAATACTGTTCGAGAAACCATTAGAAATGGATCCTCACCATCAGTTGCAGTAGGCTTAAGCATAAGGATGCAAGCAAGTAAATGTAATTCCTCATTGTTTACTAAGATATACTAAATCTCAGTTTATTTAATGGTTCACTACTTTTGTAATTTTGAAGCCTTTATCACCATGCAGGTAATTATCGTAATGTCATGGAAAGGGTGTAGAATGTGTGCCATCACATTGCTTTTTAACATTTGCGATTTTTTAGCCTACAATGTACCCTACAAGTTAACATGTAATGAAATATTTCTGGAAACATATCGATTAACAAAGGGTAGATAGAATATTAAGCTTTCATAGTATTAGCTTTAGAAGAGTGGGTAGAGAAAGTCATGTGAATGCAACATAAAATATATATATATGACTTTCTCTAGCACCCAGTTTAATGAACTCCAACCGAAATTCATGTTTTCAGTAAATAAGTATTTCGAGATCCCCAAATAAAATCAGACGCTTTTAGAACAATATGCATGCATGTATGCATCAAGAGAGAGAAAGGAGAGATGGAGAAAGAGAAGAAACAGCATAATTAAACAATAAAAGGCTGGGTAAATGGCGAACTTCGTATTTAAGTCTGGCATTCACCTAGTGCGTGACACACGCGTGCAAGACTCAGAAAACCTCACTAAACTAACCTTTACATGAAGAAAAAATACATTAAAATAACATACACTCTTATGTATCTTAAACAACTAATAACATGTACATATAACTGAAATTTTCTGCAAATAGCTTGTGATGTCCTCTTTGAATTTAATTTTGTCTGAACTTTAAGAAATATACAAAAACTTATGACGCACACAATAACAACTGTAGATTTCTTTAAAACGCACAATTTATCTCAAACACTGCCTCTGTGGCATCAGCTGTTTCAGCGACATTTATTGTTGGTTTGAGTTTTTCTTTCTTTAGTAATTTCTTAATGTGCTGTCACCGTGTGCTGCTGTCATTATGCAAAGAATGGACCGCCGCGCCTTTTAGGATTGAACTATTATCTTCTGTATTCTCTTAGTATCTGCAAGGAAATTTGTAATCAAAACAACTTTTACAGTTTTTTTTAATTAACAAAAAGTAAAAATAAGAATAACCATTTACAGGAAACCTTTTAGGAAATACACAAAAATAAAGGATAGTGAGTTGAGAAGAACTCTGGTTTGATCCTTGTGCACGGCGAGAGCTAAGTCAGTGGAGGAATGTAATCAATACGGTTTCTGGTGCACATTAGCATAGCAGTGGTAGTCTGGATTACATCACCTCTCCAAACCGCACTGCGGCTACCAGACACAGATTATCGATGGTACTATACCTGGCAACACGCGATTTCGTGCCAACAGGATTCCGGCCCTTGCCTCATGGGCCGATAAATAAAAAAGAAGAAATTAAAACGGTGCTTCATTGCACAGACAACAACAAAATTAGCCAATGAATGTTGCTCACACGACTTAAGTGTTGAAACATTTGTTATTCTTAATGATCTAGTCACACATTAACGACACAATTGATGGTGAGTTTCCTTCTAACAAAATCTCCCGCTTTCCTAGAAGTCGCAAAGTGATTCAACGTGTTGGTTTAACAAGAGCATACCTCGTATTTCTTTTTAAACAGTGGGACAGCACAATCTCCGTTAGTCTACCTTCACATTTCTAATTCTCAACCAACAATAAAACTGTTACATAAATGTTCCTACCGTATGTAGTGCATCGAGAGCTATAGCTCAGGAATGAAAGGATTATTTTATGAAATGCTCAATTATTTGTTATAATCTTTACAGTACCACGCTGCACACTATTTACAACTTAAACCGTTCCACTGTTTCTCAGTTTTCTGGCTACTTCAATATCCAAGTCCTATCGTTGCGATTAGCTGTCGATTCTTTGATTCACACTATTCAATGTATGGCAGACAGATGGTCCTACGTGCGTGTTACCTTCCTGTTGCAACTGTTGAGTAGCTTGCTGTTATGTCTGCCCACCACAATAGGGCAAGCAGGGAATGAAGGGGAGAGGAACATGAACTGCTTCTCTGCTCTGTTAGTGAAACTGTTTACGACAAAATTAGTGTATGAGTCATCCATGCTGCCAGATCTAATTCTTGTTTTAGTAACTGCAGTGATAGGTATAATGTATGAGTGAGTTATGTGACAACACCTGCGTATTTTATATGAACCTAGCACCCATGTCATATCCGGAAGACGAGCATAAACACAGCAAAAGTGATTACGTTACACATTCCTCTGCCTTGCCTTCTTGTGGTGGTCAGACAGTATTCGCTTTGCTATATTGCCTAAAGACTGCCTCACGAACTATGTTGGTTACACAGTTGTGAATATCATGGCCAAAATCCCTTAAACTGATCAGCGATAGTCTGTTTCGAGTATGTTTAATGCGAACTTGTTTGTCGAACAGTGTAATTACTTTCGGCTTCATTGTACGTCCTTTAGGAATTTGGACTCGGAGAATCCAACGACGATGTAGAGGTGACATGTGCGATTATGTAGTGTATTAATCTATCATACAAGCAGTCATATACACCTTCTTGCAACTCCCAACCTACATTTGTGGCCGAGATTAGAGTTTGTTATTGGCTTCGTGTGATTCCTGTTCTGTGGGTGCACATGCATAGTCAGTATCATGACCTGGTTTTGGTCGTGTGGTCATGTGCCTGTATCATCTACATCATTTATGAATGATAGCCTTGATAATATAATCAACTACCAAGGACTTAAGATAATATCGGTTATGTATTTAGTTCCTTAGAAACGGTTTCAGTAGTATACCGAAGACATCAGTTGAGTAGTTGCCTTTCTGTAACAATGCATTAAATACATTTGGACAAAGCATGTTAACTTATTAAAAACGTGCAATCAAATTTAAATTTACAGCTTTAGTTTACGGAACGGACGTTGCGGGATTAATATTTTTGTATAAAATATCACATTCGACTGTTGATGATATTATTTCAGCAACTACATATATTATTTTATGTGTCTAATAAAATAACAAGATTCAACAGTCCTTTAATCAGTTCCAGAATAAACACGCCAATCCATAAAAGTTTATCACTGCAACGAACTTCTTTATTTCGCCATATTTTCAGCATGTCTGAAACTCAGTTGAGAAAAATGGCATAGCTCATAACTACCTTTTTCGTACTTAATATAAGTACCAAAATTGTATGAATACTTACCATGCCACCTTCACTTTTCTTTTTCTTTTGTTTCTATTTTGTTTCTGTATTACTTAATGTTCCATTTCTATTTTTCCCTTGTGAACAACTTGTGTGTAAATTCCTGTGTGTAACTACTCTTATAATTAATATTTTAATTGAGTTTATGACAGGTGTGTTGGTAAGAATAAATAACCTAACCCTAGATAGCATTACTTACTTATCTGTCTTTCTAAATCAACGAATTGAAATGCTAATTTTTAGCTGTCAGTAGTAAAGTAGTTACCTCTAAATCAACGAATTGAAATGCTAATTTTTAGCTGTCAGTAGTAAAGTAGTTACCTTCCTGCACTGCCTAAATGGCTACGGATAAGTTGGTGACCTCTAAGTTGTTACCTACAATTTACTTATAAATTAGACTAATTTTAAATTATGGTCGCTGTTCTATAGGTATAGTGCCATCCATATAAACCTGAGCCACTGTAATAGGTCATAACTTTTGAACCAATAATAGGAGATTACATTACACTACTTACATCTCAGAGAAAATGTTGGAAGTGTCCTCCACCAGCATCTATACATGTTTGCACTCGTCTCACCATATTCTGTGATGTTTTACGGAGATGATCTCGAATTGAGAGAAGGTTATTTCCAGCAAGATGGAGCAACGTACCATACATCAAATGACACCATGAAACTTGTAACCAGTTACTTTGATAATCGAATAATTTCAAGGTCTGTGACCCTCCATATCCCCTGACCTAAACACACCGGACTTTTTTTCTTGTGGGGGTATCTAAAAATAGAGTGTACATGAATAGGCCACGGACAATTGATGCTCTCAAGGAATCATTCGAATCGAAATAAGTAACATTGGTGAGGACACTCTCCGTAGAACTTCAGAGAATATGGTGAGACGGGTGCAAACTGATGGTGGTGGAGGGCACTTCCAACATTTTCTCTGAGATGTAAACAGTGCAATATAATCTCCCAATTGTGTATTATATTCGCCCAAAGTTGCACGTGTGTCCTATTGAAATGGTTCAGGTTTATATGAACCGTTCTATACATAAATATAGTCGTCGAGATGGTGAATAAATAGCTTTGGTTGTACAATAACTTTCTTGTAAAATCTGTTTGAATAACTTGTAAAACTGCTCAGCGTATTAAAGTGAAATACGCAGGAAGTTTGGCGAACTTAAGCATTGCTATTCTATGCTTCATTCGTTTATAAAGCATGTCCCAAAATGCGTGAAGACCCGCTTACTTCTTTAAGCTTCCAATCTGGATATAGCGTGATGAGCCGTTTCTCATATTTCTTGCTTGAAGTGACGTTGATGAGCGTGTTAGTTCCCGCAGTTAAATGTCCATAAACTCCACTTGAGGACAAATATGATTAGCAGAATTACAGAGCTGTAAAATTAACAGCAGCAGCAGCATGTTACAATAAAAGCCAGTGTGGATAAAACAACTTGACACATTAGTCACTTTCCTCTTGAAGATAATGTCTTGTTTAGCTCCGATTCATTTTATTCTCTCGCATCGCTAAACACAATCTCAAACCGAGATAATTGGCGTGGGTGGAGACAGCTACTACTTCATTATACTTGCTACGGAATGACACTTCAGTAAAACGGAGAAAGAAATACAGCCCTTACTCACATTACTTCTCTACTCACTCTTGCTCTTAAAACTACTTGTCGTTCTGCTTCATAGGAGCAGAAGAAAAGAATACAGTGAGCTTAAACGATAGTTAAATCTTTACAACTATACCGGTGCCGTCCTTATATGGTGATGTAAACAAAAGCACGTGTATGTGTGCCACATTATTGGCTATTTGGTCTTGTGTCTCTCTGCCGATGCAAAATATAGTTCGCATATCATTTTTCAAAACTTTAAAATTAATGCAAAATATATAAACAACCATACATCATTAGAAATGCAAGTCAAACAGTAATTAGTAATTAGTATTCTATTTGGCATATAGGAAGCGTAATTTGTATGTGTTAGAGTACATGCTGCGCTTGCGCAGTTTAAAAGCATAAGGAAGTGGGAGATCAATTGTACAACATGGCTGCTTCTTTGCAAAATGTAAACATCCCATAGAGAAATCGTTTAAAAAAGGGGTGTATGTGAACGTGTTTAGCAAGTTGTGTGAAAAATACCCGACTTTAGTGATGGAGGACTTAATTTGTCAGCAGAATAAACCAGTGTTTCAATGCCAAGTAAGTACGTTTTAATGTTGCTCGAAGCGAAGTTGTGAAAGTCATGCTTTCCACCCCAGGAAAACGTCAAGAAGGAAGATAATTGAGGAAGGTGAATGTGATGAATTTGTAATAAGTGCTGTTCATGCAAGACACATAGCTTCTCTGAAAGAAACGAGTCACCAACAATTAAAAATGTGTATCAAGCAATAAACAATAATCCCGAATTACCGAGCTTTACAAAAGTGAGCTTCCAAAACTTTCTTCGAGACAAATGCTTTGTATTTGTGAACAGAAACTGAATATATATATATATATATATATATATATATATATATATATATATATATATATATATAATTGAGCGTAAAGATATATTGTTGTGGCGCAGAAATTATCTAAGGAAAATTCGGAAGTGGAAGTCAGATATCAATTAGCTACGTAATTTTCTTTCTTCAGTTGCATGCCAGTAGAACTTCCAACTCATTGCCAAAGTGACTACACGCAGTTATTTAGCATTATTATTTCGCAGAAAGACCCGTGCCTTAATTTTTAATTTATAAATGAGGTGGGGCTATGTGAAGAAATAAAATATGTAAGTAATTGGATGAATAGAGTCTACTAGAATGCCATGGCCGGGATTTGAACCACGGATCACCTGTTTTCCGTTCAGTCGCTCTTACTCATTGAGCTACCGAGGCCAATGTGCCGTGCTGAGATTAATTCTCCAATTGACATATATATCTTCCCGCTAGGGGCTCTCGTATCCGAGATACACCTCTTGTGGCAACTTACTATTGTAAGTACTTAAATCCCAGGCTTCACCATTAAACTCTTATTATTTAAGTTAATTGATGGACATTAATCATTTCTTCACTCTAGCCATATATAGGCTAAGGTTTTGGATAGATAGAGAGATAGTCAACATGAAAAATTCAGTAAATCCCTAGTGGTTTACCGGGAAACATATATGAGTCAACTGGAGAGTTTAATGTCAGGATGGCACGTTGACCATGGTAACTCAATCGGTAAGAGCGACTGGACGGAAACCAGGAGATCCGTGGTTCAAATCCCGGCCGTGGCATTAAAGTTTCCTTAAGTTAATTCTATTCATCCAAAACTTAGCCTATATACGGCTAGTATGAAGAAATGATCAATTTCCATCAATTAACTTAAATATAAGAAATTGTTGTGAGCATTATCACTTTTTAACTTTAAAAATATATAACACAGAACGCACAATTCTGCATTTAATGTAAAAGTGCTATTGCATAAGTTATTCAAACGTTGAAAGCAGCAAAGCAACTCTTTGCATAGGAGTTCGTTGACAGCACACGTTTTTACCAGGTGGAAATAAAATGTGCGCATATTCGCTCCAATCACATTTCACCGGCGGAGTAATACATTTTCCCACTTCGTTTAGATCGCCATATAAACTAAGGACGGCGCCATTATAGTCGTTATGTTCGTTCGCTTTGGTATGAACGTTACGGCAAATAACGAATAACGACTTCCCATTTGAGAAAATATTGTAAAACTCAGACCAAAAATTGTTCACAAAAAACACTTCACATAAAATGTGTACATTAACTCATCAATGTCATTTGTGTAGTAATATTTTGACTAGTATCTACATTTACGAGTTAACGTAAATTCAATTCAGAATAAGGAGGACTTCAGATATAAGATATCTATTTTATTCATCATGAAAATATCTTATACATATGATAAAAATCGATAAAACAATTTTTGAGGAAATATAAATTCTTATAAAACTTATCATAAAAGGTTGGTTCTGGTGCGGGGATTTTCTAGAAAGTGTTTATATTGCATTCTTATAAAACCCCGAACTTAAATACCAAATTAGGTATTTATCTGCCTTTTCATTTGAGTCATGCAGTTCATAGACAAGTGCACACGCTCACACATGCCTTTGTAAATGTGTAAGTAGTCTCAAAACATGTGTTTCTGGTGTAATCTCGATTGTTTTGGGTGGAATACAATATTCTTTACTTTGATTAGGTACCTACGTAGTGGAGAAAGTAAGAAAACAAGGAAATATACAATGTATATACAGCAGTCAACTGAACCTACGGATTTTGTATAGGCCACTCTTCAAGCCGAAACTAAGCTATTTCGTCTCCTTTACGAAATTACTGGGCCTTTTAGATTGACGAACGCTTAACATTCAGCGGAAATGGACTGAAGGAATAGCACTAAAATACAGTTAAAAAATATACGATTCCTTTAATGACAGCGAGCTCCGGATTTCCAACAGATTTTATAATACAAAAATGAATCGAGAAGATATTGACACATTGCTTCACTCACACTGTTTATTCACAGGACATGTTTCAAGAGCTCTTGCTCCTATCATCAGCTGATACTCGACTAGTGCCAGTTGTAGTGGTTTCCTCTTTCTCCGTTTTTTCAATAGATGGCGTGATGTACTTGTCGAAGATGTCCGGTGGTGGAGTTTCAAAATTCATGACTCTATGACGATTTTTGTTGATGAAGATTTTTTCCCATACGGAAAGGTCTATGGGGTGATTAACATATTTTATTAGAGATGTTTCCAGGTTGATGTCATGTCTAGTATTCAAAAAATGAAAAGCCACTGCTGATTTTACTGTTTCACCATTTTTAATGTTTCTTAGATGTTCTTTAGTTCTGATGTTAATATTTCTTTTTGTTTTTCTTATATACATTTTAGGGCAAGTTTCACATTTGATCTCATAGATTCCTGGTTTTTCTTTGGTAGTGATTGAATTTTTGGGAGGGCCTTTTAAAAAATTTCTGATATTAAACCTATTTTGAGGTGCATGTCTTGAAACATGTCCTGTGAATAAACAGTGTGAGTGAAGCAATGTGTCAATATTTTCTCGATTCATTTTTGTATTAATTTGTGCTTCACTGTCCCTACGCTTCTTCCAAGTTTATACTTTGAGATTGTATAATCTTTATCTCACAGTGTACATACCTGAATGTATTATGTGCATACATTCTGTAAGATGGTGGCATGATTCTGCTGACCCTACATACTAAAACCGAGCGGGATGTCTGAAACGAATTCTTCTGTGGCCCGCATTTGGGAGGCATGGGTTCGATTCCCGTGGCTAGAATATCTATCCCTAGGTTTTTTTTCGCGTATTTCCCCGGATCATCAGGAAAATGCTCGGTAAATTAATTACATCCCCTGAACTTCCTGTCCTTTAAGTGCAAAACATTGTTCTGCAGCATTTTTATGATGGCTTGAAAGGAATAAGACTGATTACAGGTGAAATATTCGTATTTTTAAGAAAGAAAAAGAAAGCCGAGCTTGTAAATGTCCTTATATTACGTTACATTTATAATCTGACACATCTTAAATGACTAAACGTGATTTCTTAAATCGTTTCTTTTTCTATACTTTTACTTATAATAAATAACATTCAGCAGCTTCTATCCCAAACCACCTCTTACATGGAATTTATTAGGCATTTATAATTTCCCCAAAAATAGCTCAACAATTTTGATAAAGAAAACTGGAGGTACGTTTACGATATTTGCATTACAATTAAAACGTTACTGTTGAATTGTTTAGGATTAGCATATTCAGTCATCTTCATTCAATGAATTTTGAGTCCTGATAAGCCACAAGAAATGGGAAAAATGTGACTCCGGAAGAAAGCAAAGACCGTTTAAATACACAACTTACGTCACACAAAATCATTTTTAAGATTAAGCATTTCCCAGACTATATTTATTACTGATTTGAATTCGTATACCAATGTTTCTAATGACAAGTTGTTATTCAGTTTTCTCATGATTATGCCAATAACATGAAATTTCAGAACCATTGCATAATAACTGTCGTCAAACTATCGCTTTAGCCTACTGTATTCTTTATATACCTACATACAAAGTATAAATCTTATAATTAAAGTTTATCTAGATTGACAAGAAGTGGATATAACTATTAAGTTTATTTACCTACATGCTAGAAATCTGAAAAGTTGTATATCCTATAAAAAGCTGTAAATATGTAGATCTATTTTAATATTGTGACTTTGTGGGACCGTAGAATTAAAATGCCGAGTTGCAGAAGTTAAAAATTTCCTTTATTTTCGTAGAAATACTCTTATAGATTACAGCAGAATTACGTTACATACACCATCAGTCTACCAAGGTCGATGACAATAACAGCGTCCAGTTCAGCTCTCTTTACAACAATCTTGTTGCACAACTCTGCTTACTCTGTTTACCTCTCGCGACTCCTCGCACTGCGAGCCGTCACGTCCTTAAATACCTAATTCGTAATTCGAGACTCTTCTAGAAGAATAAACTGAATAATCCAGATATTACCAGAAATGTCCATTTATCTCAGTTTGTTTGTTTCGGTAAGTCTTTCATCTGAAGCGCTATGTTTATCTGCTTATGCAAGCTGGTTATCTGAAACTTTATCCGCCGACTGTTTTCTTATTTGTGCCGAAACTTTTACGCCTGTTGCCGTGACAATATAAAGTTAATATTTCTGAATTAAAAGATAAAATTTCCTGGATACAAATCTCAGTGATTTCGTAACATATACTGAATTAATACGAGTATTGCCTCACACTTTCCGCACCCAAAACTGAAATTATAGCTCTCGTATTAAATTACATTATTTGTATTTGAAAGAAGTTATACACTTTTGTCAGCATGTACGCAAAACGATACATTTTGAACGTTTGTACAATATTGCATAATTCCATTGATGGGCTCCTATACCAAAAATGAACATTACTAAACAGGAACTACTACTGCAGCATCTACTCTACAAATTTGTTTAAATGGCAACTTAGCACATTATAACCCACTTAAATAAGAAACTGCTACTTCAGCGCACCGCGGCTATGCCTAAAACACAAACACGCTGATATATGAAGCCACCCACGTATTTTACTTATGGATTCGCCATTTTTGAAACGAAATACCTAGGAATTTTGCTACAAAATAAAAGTAAATGTTTGCAAACCCTTCAGGCTTTCTGTGAAAAGATATGCACGTATAGGTCTATACGTTGGAAAATAACCTGCGCGGAAACATGTTTTGGTTTGCTGCGCATTGTGCTGATGGTGGAGGTCAGTGCTGCATGGGAACTTCACGGTGCAGTTCGGCACCCTACAAGTACATGCTACATTTGCAATTTTCGATCGCGACCGTGAGTCAGTAATTAATTCTTCCCTCCCCCCTCCCTTCTATCCTGAAAACATAAGTGGCTAGTAAAGCAAGACTTTCTAGAATGTTGTTGAAAAATGATTATTTTAATGTAATATCGTTTACAATGTAGCTTAGGACTTGGATTTACTGTTAGAAATGGAAAAGGTTTGGTGTAACCTAGCCCAGCAGACCGCCTGCCTGGTGCTGCCTACCCCTACCACCACAGCCACGTGACTGCCAAAAACTACAAGGTACCTTCCTAACTTGTAGACCTACCATCATAACTTTGATGGGCCTTCTTAAAATAGTCTCCCCTGAATGCGATGCACTTATCCCAGCGCTTCTGCCAGTCTTCTAACACATGCTGGAAACCATTTTTTCGAGAGATCCTTCAAAAACGCCTCCGCAGCCTTCACCACTGCTTCTGATGATGGATAATGCCTCCCACAAAGGCGTTTCTTCAAGTTAGGGAACAGAAAAACGTCACATGGGGCTAAAGCCGGACTATAGGGAGGGTGAGGGATGCACTTCACGTTGATTTTTGCAACAACATTGGCAGGCTTCCAGCCTGCTTCACCGAACTGTGGTCTTTTGCGCCTGATATGGACTTGCAATGTTTTTAGGACATCCCTGTAGTATTGTCCAGGTACTGATGCGTGTGCAGGTACAACATGCTGATAAACCATTCCATGAATATCAAAGAATGAGATGACCATAACTATCCCAGCAGAAGCAACCACTTTTGTCTTTGGGGGGGGGGGGTGATGGAAATGTGCACACTAAGCTTTGTTGTTTGCTCTCAGGATCAAAATGATGCAGCCATGTTTCATCAGCAGCGATTACGTTTCAAAGAAACTGCGGATCTTCCTCTAACATCAATTTTAACTGCATGCAGACCTGCATGCGAATGTCCTTTTGTTCGGGAATCAACAGTCTTGGAACCCATCGCGCACAAACACCTCTCATGTGTAATGTTTCTGTCACCAACGTGTGGGTGGCACCCAATGAAATGTTCAGTATTTCAGAAAGTACTTTTAAAGTAATTCGTCGCTCCTCTCTCACAATGACAGCAGCAGTGTTGATGTTTCATTCCGTAGAAGCAACAACTGAAGCACCGGGTCCACCTTCCTTTGAAATTGATTTGTCTCCCCTCTTTAAGCATTTTAAAGCACATTTGAGTGGTGCTGAAGAGAAGAACAGACTCTCCATAGGCCTCCTGTGACATTGTATAGATCTCAACTAAAGATTTGTTGAGACGAAAGCAGAATTTCAAAGCCGCATATTGTTTCTCGCGTGTTACCTTCATTGCAGCGGTAGGCAATGCTGAACATGTCTGAACTTGCCTGGTTCTCACAGGCGGAAACCAGGAGTACCAACAATGAAACTGTTACGGTGTGTTTGTTTCACATTAAGCTAACAGAATATAATAAAACTGAATTTTAGAGCCAAAAATTATGACCGTAAAAAATTGAACAGCCCTCGTATATCTATGATCTTACAATACAATATTTAAAGTATATACAATATATAAAGTATAATTTATCAACATTATTTTGAGTTAATATAATTCAGTAATGCTAGTCATTCAGAAAGCTTCCTTCATTTTTATTTTACGAGTTTGATTAAAAGTTTAGACTTTTTTCTGTAATGCAGGGGAAACGTTTCTTCCGATTGAGAGAAATCATGTTTTGATCCCCGAAGCTGTCATAAGATATTTCTTATACTTGGAAGTCTGTTACAGGGGCTTTCAGTTTAGGAAGTACCTTAAGTGCCAAACTAGGATTTGATTAATCTGCCAAATTGTGCTTGCTCGGTGGCAGCATTTTTTAAGTAGGTCTACATTGACGATGCGCTTAGAGAGAAAGATCAGATGAGATTGTAGGTAGCTAACGGATTTTTGTCCATTAAGCATTAAGTTTTATGTCTGGGCGTGTGTTACGCCTGCAATATGATAGAGCAACAGCAATAGTTGTGCGCAGATGAGAAACATATATCCTATTGCACACCCCCAACAGCAGCAAAAGCCGAGTTCCACATAGCCCCATTAAGGGAGTATTGGCCTCTAAATTTTTCCGCCGAAGGATTATACAATAGCATCGAGGGAAAACTTGTTCCCTCTTTCTCACTTACTACCTAGATTCAAACAAGTCACCCTAAAACGCTATCCATACCTGTGGCCAAACCCTATTGAAGGTAGGCACGCAGCAAAATCTTTCAGACTGACCACAGCCTGTCAGCAATTACAGGCAGACGGAAGTAGACTATATTATGAGCCTGTTTGGTCTATGTGTTGCCAACGGTTGGTGGCGGGTGTTTTGCCTGCCAGGTGTTAAACTAGGACTTAGTATGAGCGTTAATCTTTACTTGAGCTTCAGTTTAACATTACTGGAGTTCATCTTCCGTTTAACTACATTTTAAGATGTTGTACGATGACCGTCATATGGATGCCGGGGATGTATTTGAAGTGATATTAAAGTTGCAGCTGTAATTGTAAACCCTCTTAGACCTAAGACGTTTTAAGTGGACCTGGTCACTTTCAGGCGTGGAATAACCATGTATTTTAAACACATTCAGACATACAAAACAATCCTAACTTTAATGGATCAAACTCGAAACCACAATGATAAATCGAACTGTAAAACAATATATTACATTATTGTATTCATATTAAAATAACATTATATGCTTGAAAATCAAGCGTAATCCTTGTGGATATGGACCACATAATGAATTTAATTTATTCATCACTTAAAGGTACGCTACAAACATCCAATAGCATTAACTCCCTGTCGCTTAGTCTTCTATAGTTATACCTAACAGAATATGTTACATGATTAACTTTAAGCAGATAGAAAAACTAGCTTTTAAAACCACTTTGTAAAATATATATGAAAATAAATCGTAATAAGTACAGTCAAGTGAGTGCACTCAGTTCTTTCTTTTAGAAGGAATTAAATATCGATCACATTGGTGAATGTGTCTAAATTGCTACAGGTTTGCTTATTACAAACGTTACTCTTTTCGTTGCGATTGGTAGCCCGACACGTTAATTTAACGCTGAACTTATACGCTTAGTGTTCATTTTGTATGGTTATTTCAAAGCATTAACTTTTTTTGATGGTAGGTATAACCGTGCAAGAGGAAGAGGTTTAGCGATCGTCGTTTGTCAGTCCTCACAAAGGTATACCAACACAAGTGCGGGAAAGTTAAACTTTTGGTTTGATATGACTAAACCTCTGGTTAGTGATACCGGTCCTCAGTGAACGTATACGTTAATCCCAAGAACAGATTAGTCTTGGTGTGAGCAATTCCTTTCACAATAAAATGATTTCCATAAAAGCATGAGTCAGTGGGATTAAATAAATTCGTGGTTCAATTGATATTTCATTATAGACAAAAATTGGAACAAGACCCTTGTTACACATATTCGAGGAACATTCAGTGTACAGTTCTGGGCGTGATTAGCATTTCGGAAAATAATATGAAGCTTGTTGCTGGTTTGTGATTGTGAATGGACTGGCTTCTAAGAGCTTGTAAAAATAACTGCAGGACACAGTGGCGCCCTGCCTCCTGGGTTTGCCGATACACATCAGTTTAACTGCTCTTTCTGGCGGCCCGAACTTTCCTGCTGAACAGGCCGTTGCAACTTCCACAGTACTTAGTTTTCAATAGGTGACAGCAAAAAACACAAAGGACTTCTTCTCTTTATAAAATGTTGGTTCAGAAAAGAAATTTGGATGTGTAAAGGTCACACAGCTGTCTCTATCAGTTGCCATTTCATAGCAATTATGAACAGGATTATTTTGAAGATTGTCCTCCTCTTCATCTGCTGTTAAAACTACAAAGTATGTATTTCTTTTATCAATGGTGTAGGATTTCCGATAAAACATAAGATATTTGATTTTATAATTGATGTTTAAAGTCAAACATAATTTATTTTTCTTTCTAGCCACTTAGATGTAGAAAAAAATTGTATTTATATTGACGTGCGCAGACGTGTTCAAACAGAACGTTAAATTTTAAAAGATCATTTTGCCTTCATCTTATTTTTTTTTACATTTTTCCTCTTCAAAATGTTCTGCACGACAACTTTTGTTCAGTTCCTTTCAGATTTTCAGTTACTTGAAGTTTGATGAGATCTAAAGAGCGTTATCAAGGGCGGTTTTGGATTTAGTGATTTAAAAATTTAGTTATGTATACGTTTTCAGAATATAAAAATGATAGAACCTTCTTTCAAAATGTTTAAAGGAAAACTATTCATGTTGTTCAAAATGTAGGTAGTAATTGATTAATTATATTCGAGAAATAATATCTAAAAATTTGATATTTAGATCGTATTTTCATTATTTGGAAATGATTTTATTGGGAAAATATGTACACCATATCATGAAAATTAAAACACCACTATATTAATTCGGAAAGGAAAACTACTTTAAAATATCAGGTCAATTTAAATTTACAATAAGATTTCCGGGATCCTTGGAGTTTTCTCTGCCTTTATGACTTCCTGTTTATGTAGATATCAATGAGGACATTATAAATGATGAGGTTTTGATGCTCCTTGACAATGTGATACATCTCTCTCATCACTGCATGTTGCCTGGTAAACATAGCCCGGCTGTCTATGTAAAAAAGAAAATGTCCTTGAAATAACACTTAGATCACCAGTTTCCTGTTACATTGTGCTATGTTTACATTGCTTTGTTCTGCTGAAACATCCACATAACTTCCGCCGGTTCCCAGTGACAAGACTTGTTTTGTTGGACTCCTGCCCAAGAAACTCAAATTCCGGGTTCACTCAACTTTTATTCCCAACTTCTATAAAAAGCACCGATCACGAATTCACAGCGCTTGGAGGAACTAACGGCCTTATATTTTAGTGTCCTTTGGAAAAACAGTCCTTTAGTGTCCTTTTAAGCTTTGGATTGGAGCTTAAGGACCCGGAGATGTAATTTTGGCCAAAAAAAAAGGGCAAAACTTTCAATTATAAATTTTTACCTAGAACTGTAGTCTATTCTATAACTCGCCTGGCAACGTAACTAAAGTGTTCGTAGCAATGGAAACGAAACACGCTCCTATCTTATAACATTTTAGTTGCGATATCAGTTTAATTATAAATTTGATACATCCCTGAGATAAAAATAATTCAGTATTGTGTTCTACGTTCCAAAGTTTTAAAGCTGTGTCAACAATAAAATTATCAATATGTATGTATCTAAAGACGAATGTTCTTTTCGGATAGAATGTATGTGGACAGAACAGCTAAATAAAGCAAAAGTTTTAGCAACAAAATTAAGCAAAACTGTACCACATTATGTAACGCATAAACAATTTAGATGTCTTTAAAACACACTAATTGTTTCAAATACTCATTTTGCACACATGCGTTATTAATGGTTCGAATTGTTCAATACCGTTTCAATCTTTCACACATTCAGTTGTTTCTCGAATTTGTATGGAAAGCGTATGCAATTTAAGTTAATTGATGGAAATTAATAATTTCTTCATATTAGCCGTATATAGGCTAAGGTTTCGGGTAGATAGAGTCAATGCCATGACCGGCATTTGAACCACGGAGCTCCTGGTTTCCGTCCAGTCGCTCTTACTCTTTGAGCTACAATGGCCAACTTGCCGTCATGACATTAAACTCTCCAATTGACTCATATTTGCTCGGTAAACCACTAGGGGCTCTCGCATCCGAGATACACCGTTTGTGCAACTTACTATTATAGAGTCAACTATCTACCCAAAACTTTAGCCTATATACGGCTAGTGTGAAGAAATGATTAATTTCCATTAATTAACTTAAATAATAAAAGTTAAATGATGAAGCTTGGGTTTCAAGTACTTACGATAGTAAGTCGCCACAAACGGTGTGTCTCGGATGCGAGAGTCCCTAGTGGTTTACCGGGCAAATATATGAGTCAATTGGAGAATTTAATGTCATGACAGCAAGTTGGCCATGGTAACTCAAAGGGTAAGAACGACTGGACGGAAACCAGGAGATCCGTGGCTCAAATTATGACCATGGCATTGAATTTTGCAAGTTAACTATCTACCCAAAAGCGTATGTAAATCTAAGGTCAGCATATAGTCAATTCCTAAACGTTTAGCTGTCACAATTTCCTTTGATCTATAACGAAATGTGTAATGTTGATATTTCTACAAAGGTAACCTTGATAATAATGAATTGGACACTTTTGCAAAAGTAATTGGCATACGCATAATGAATGAAGAGTAGGGGAAGTAATGTAAATGTGACGCATCAGGTTTCATCTGTTATTTATAAGTAAAGGGCGTATTCCTGTGACATATCATATTTTTAATGAAGCCTATAATCTGATGTTCCAGTGAAAACGTTTATACATGTCTTCTGATGAAAATTATGCAATTTTATTGGGCGTTAAAAGTCACTTATACTTATTTCTATGATAAAGTCATATTTTGGGGATTATTATAGTGTAGTCAGCAGCTATTAGAGGTAAAATAAACCAACATTACGTCTGTATAAAAGTTGCCAGCAGCACTTCCCAATTGTTTTTTGAAAGTTCCTTTAGCAGATACCAAACGTTCGCACAGGTGGATTTGAAGCGAAGTTTAGAGAATTTGAAGAAAGCCGGAATTTTCCCCAAATGAATTAATTTACTTCAAGTATGCTCATATAACCTCATGTGATATGCAATGTAATTATCCAGATATAAGAACATTCTGTCTGATAACTGAAGAGGCTTCCACTTTGACAACTTAGAAATACTCATTGTCAATGTAATTTTGCAATTAATGAAAACTAACCACCATGTATGAATCGTTTATTTCTATTGGTATTCTTTCTTAAGCTAAAATAATTATTCATATCTAATTTAGGTTTTCTGAACTTATAGATTACATAAAGTGCTGAATTAAAAGGTAGTGAAGCTTTATTCCTGCAAAAATGATTAAAAATGTATAAGCATGAACAGTTATTGTTAATTAAATTTTAGCTATAAATTAATATAAAATGTTTAATAAATTCATTAAGTTATAAATTCAATTTTTGTACTTTTAGGTCAAATTTAAGCTATTCTATGTCATATATGCAGGCATATTTTCCAATTTTTAGGTCGTAGAAATCCGCTCCTTATTTATAAACAAACGTTTTATTCATTTGTACCGAAAAGTACCTCACATGAAACAGTTATGGAAAATAAGAGTGCTGCCACAATAAAAATCCAAGGGAAAAAAATATTTTTAAATTTACAATAATAAATTACATTGCGGTATTTAAAAAGCATTTAGTTTATGCAAGCCCTTCTTGCTCGTTTTCTCCTCCTCTGCAGCTAATTTAGCATTTCAAGATTTCCTTGGTATCTATTGAATGTTTTGTTTACTTTAATGTACGCAAAAGTTGTTTTTACTACAATTTTATTGAAACTACGGTTGCAAGAGGAAGGCATTCAACTCGTTATATGCCAAGCTTAAAAAATCAGTAGAGCTATAAAAGCCATAAAAAGTTTGTAGTGCCTCTAAAATCGATAACGATATTTCTGACTCGTCCGTTTCCACAACCAGTAAGCGTTGCTCCCTGTCTCGATCATTGCCTAGGGATACCAAGGGAAATAAAAGTATATATTCCAGAATCGTTTCCCTTTGAAAAAAGTAGTTCCGATGATGCGGACACTTTGGATGCTCTTACTCATAATACACTGTTTATTATTACGTTGACAAAGTGCCAATTTCGGATTGTTGCAACTCTCGTTGCCAATATTAGATTTTCTGGATTATGACGAGGATATTGGAAACGTATAAAGTTACATTTCCTGATTTTGTCTAGCCACTATCATTTATTTGAAATTTGTTTAACAAAACTATCTTATAAAACTATTTTTATGTTTACTTCATGTCAAATATGGCCTGGAGAGTATATACACGATTATGGTAAATTTAAATATATTTATATATTTTTTATATTTTTTTTCTAATTCTTTTTCTTCAAGCAATTTCAATATGTTTAATAAATTAATTTAAATTTTGGATCAGACTAAAATTAATCCTTTAATTTTTAAATAATCTACAAAATTAAGTAAAACGAGCAAAAAGCCCGATTTTAAATCATTCGTTTGAAATCATTGAGGTACGGAGTGAAAATATTGGGAGGATCAGATTTAAGGAATAAGGTGCATCAGAATTATAGACGTTTTGTAAGGAACTGCTGGAACTACCACGATTGGTTCCGGGAAAAGCGCTTTGTTAGAATTAGAAATCATAACGTTATAGTGCTACAGAGAATATTAAAATTTTGATACGATATTTTTTCAGTGAATGAAGGAGATATTGTATGGTGTAACAAGCAAGTATTAGAAGTGAGAATAGCTAGACATCAGGATTGAAAAGAAATACCTCAATGTTTTGGAAATCGATGAGAGAAAGTATAGAGCACATCGCAAGATAGTGGAACTGGGGAAGCATAGAAGAAACTCTTTTCAATTTTACAGAAATACTCGTATAAAAATGGAATGGGTTAGAGGACAGTATAACCAGAAAGAAATTGAAGGTTTAACGCTGGATGAGAACCGGAACATTATTTTTAAGTAGTCTAAGAAAAAATTATAAAAGGAATATGTGAATTTTGTGAAGATTAGTAAAGCGTAGAATACTATATAACTAGAACAAAAGTTTAAATACTTGGAGAGAGGAAATATGGGGAAATAAGTGTTACAATATGGAATGAGAAATTTAGTTGCAATGAAAACGTTAACAAGTAATCAAGAAGGGAGAAATAATAGGATAGGGAATTTCATAATAAAATTAAAAGAAATATGGAGGAGAGAAGTCAAGGAAAAGAGGATAATGTGGAGATATAATAAACTGTCCAACAAAGTTGGCAAAAGGAAGTGAATGTTGGGCAGCAATGAGGAAGGCTAGGCAGAAAGAAAGGTACTATACATGTACAATACTAAAATACTGTCGAATAAATGTACTGAAGCATTGTAAATTCAAATTGTCAGCTGATAGGAACATACTAGAAGTAGATAGAGTCAACATGAAAAACTCAATACCATGGCCGGGATTTTAACCACGGATCTCCTGGTTTCCGTCCAGTCGCTCTAACCCATTGAGCTACCATGGCCAACGTGCCGTCCTGACATTAAATTCTCCAATTGACTCATATATTTCCCCGGTAAACCACTAGAAGTTTTCACATCCTAGATACGCCGTTTGTGGCGAATTACTGTCGTAAGTACAGACTTCATCATTTAACTCGTTGATACACAAACTGTGTATCTTGGATGCGAGAGCCCCTATTGGTTTACCGGGCAAATATATGAGTCAAATGCAGAATTTAATGTCGTGACGCCAAGTTGGCCATAGTAGCTAAATGGATTAGAGCGACTGGACGGAAACCAGGAGATCCGTGGTTTAAATCCCGGCCATGGCACTGAATTTTTCATGTTGACTATCTATCAAAGTTCTTAGACTATATACGGCTAGTGTGAAGAAATTATTCATTTCCATCAATTAACTTAAATACTAGAAGTAATTACATTACACAATTTTTGTAGATGCACGAGGATACAGTAGGCTGAGACAATTGTTAAATCCTTAGAAAGCGAGTCGATATATACGATACTAGCTTGAAATTCTAATTTTTTCATGATAACATTTTTCAGTATAACAAATAATACTGATTTAGCACGTCATGACCTAATAAAATATTTTTTGGAGAATTAAAACTTATGACAACGAATATCTCGGAAATGGTTGATACCTCAAAATGTTTTTGGACATTTCTTTATCTTAATGAAATCCTTACCGACTTTTAATATAGTTCATCTTTGAAAGACTGCCAAACACTGCCATTAAATTAGATGCAAACAAACGCAATCTCTGATAATCATTGCAGGTCAAAGATTTAAATAATTCCCATCCTTCCTTCTCAGAACATTTTACTATGGAGGGATTTTGTAGTAAAAGTAGTTCCATTTGTAGCTCATGTGAGGCCTCACTACATGGAAACTTCAAAGTAGTGCAAATTTTGTCGAAATTTTTTTATATGTTCAAATTGAGAAGGGAATGTGTCATGTACTTACTTGCTTTAGAAGTTCTGCATACTTTTTCCAGAAGTATGACGTTTATTGTGAACGCGGAACGTAAGCAGGAGAAATGATATAAATCTGTCCTTCCCACAGTCGCAACTGTGCCATAAATAAGATATTTAATTCATTATCCACTCCCCTCCGAAATACAACTAACCGCACCTCGTCAGATCTGTCCACCGATTCGTACAGGGCTAGAGAAAAATATGTTAATGATCTTATTTTCTGTTTTGATTACCTTTCCAAATCACAACACAACTCTTCTATGCGTCTCATAACTGCACCTCGAGAGAGCTGACTGGTGCAAATAAATCTACTAAATCAGGACAAAATTCCATCGCAGCAACTATCAAGTTTTGTTTGATCACCTTCACTAAATTGTTTCATATTTCTTCCAATAAGTTCAGCCAGTTTATAAGAAAGCTGTACCAAATTTTCAAGATTAGGGTGATATTTAGTAGGTGCTTTCATTTCTTCCAGTTTTTGTGCCCTGGCTTCACCTACAGAGGCCGACACAAGTATTCGAACGTGAACATATTTATTCTTGTATTATTTTAAAGCTACACAGAGTAAGCATACGTAAATACCAACTGATACAAAATAAACTCGAGTCTTCCATTAAACATATAAACTCACAAATAGCAACTGAAACTAATTTGCACTACAAGGAAAAATAAAACGGTTACATTACATCTGGACATAAGTATTCGAACAGAGAACAGCTAGTATTTAGTTATCATCCCCTTTCTTTGAATTACTGCTGATAATCGTTTGGACGTTGTTTAGTGACTGCAGATCCCATATTTTTCCACTCTGTTTTAAGAAGTTCTTTCAGTTATTCCTTGCTTTTTATGTGATGCTTCCTCACAGGCTCCTTGAGTTCCTTCCAGATGTTCTGAGTAGGATTTAAATCTGGAGATTGGGGCGGTGTCTTCAAAGTGTGAGGAGTGTTGTACACAATCCAAAGTCTTACAATTTCAGCAGTATGCTTCGGATCATTGTCCTGCTGGAAGTAATAATCATGCCCTGATACCAGCTTCTCTGCACTCTTTTTAAGATTGTTTTCAAGAATCCTCTTGTATTCAAATTTGTCCATGATCCCATCTATGAACACCAGTTCCCCAAAGCCAGATGAAGCTATACAGCCCCATACCATCACACTTCTGCCACCATGTTTCACTGTAGCTACCATGTTCTTAGGTTTCGACTCTGTATTTGGCGGTCTCCGCACTTTAAGATGTCCATGATTCTTGTACAAGCAGAATTTGCTCTCGTCCGACCAGAATTGTGTTGCTTTCACGATATACTCTTTAGCAAATTCGATACGCTTTTTCTTATTCACCTTATTAAGATATGGTTTCTTCCTAGGAACGCGAGCATTGTACCCAGTACCATTTAAAATCCGCTCAAATGTTCTGGTGTGAACCACAGTGCCAGAATATTGCTCAAGGCATCCTCTAATGTCAGATGCAGTGACTCTCGGATTCCGCTTCATCATTTTTATCATTTGCCTTCTGTCTCTGGTGGTGAGTTTAGAAGGTTCGCAATTTCTAGGTTTATTTACAACAGTATTTGTCTGTTTGAAGCGTTGAATTATGCAGAACACTGTAGTTTTGCTTCTGTTAATGGTTTTAGCAATTCAAGAGATTTGTTTTGTTTGTACATATTTATCACGATATTCCTCTCTGCTATCATTGTCTCCTTACCTTTACGTCCCATATTACCTGTGGGGTCACAATCGGCTTAATAACTTTGAGCACACTGTCTCGAGGCATAGCATAAACACAACTGCTATGTGGTAGGGTCGTGTAGGGTACGTCCAACTACCTTTCTCTCTGTTCGATTGGGTATGCTCGAATACTTATGTCCACCAAGGGACAAGAGAATAAATACAGTACAGATTGTGTAATAAATACATGCAAAGTGATATTTTAAATGTTCTTTCATAGACACAAAGGATTAATGTTTACATGTTTAATAATTCAACGCTGCCAAATAAATATTACAGTATTAATAGTACGTGCAATGCTACATGTCATATCATTCGAATTCTTCTGTCGGCACTGTATGTAGAACAAAGATACGCTAAACGTTAGTAGTAGCAACGCTTCTGATTACTGCCACTGTCTCTCGCTGTCTTGGTCACTGATGTGGAGAAAACGACATGTAGGGGAAGGAAACGTGTGCTGTACAATTGAGCACGCCTGGCCTGGATGCTTTTGCTGCGTGCCCACCCGTTAAGGGTTTAACATAGGTAGGGACTTTCTTTTCGGGATTTAGTCGGATGGTATGGGGTTATTAGGTTGAAATGTTGATTGTGAGGTAACATTTATGTTCCTCGGGGTGTAAGGGAAGGTTGAAAAATCTTATGCACTCTAGTGCTTTGTTTCAAAATTTAGTAACTTGGGTTGAAATTTTTGTGCGAAACAGCTTACGTTTCAGTAGAAGGACAAAAGGCAATTATAATGAGGCAGTTATCACCTTACCTTATAGAAAAAACTAAAATGTATGCATTTTATTAAACATGTAATTACCTTAAATATAATGTATTTTAATCACAATCGCTTCAGTCATTTTTGAGAAAATAAAAGTAAAGAAATGTTTTCTCATATAAAGGACAGCTTGGAAAGAAGGATTTTAAAAAACAATCTTTGTGACGCATCCTGGAGGTGTTATTCACGCCACCTCGGTTTGATAACAGCTTGCGACAAATGTTAACGCCTTTCGAATAAGAAATGAACGAAATTTCCTGTGACAAATTCTCAGACGATAAACAGGATACTTACAAGACGTCTCGTTGACAAAGGAAAGGAAAGCAAAACGTGTACGCCCAATGAATGACTTCTGAAGTCCATGGAACATGTATATTCGCTACTTACAGTTTTGCTGTTTATATAAAAAGGAAATAATGGGTTCACCATTAAGGAAGTTGTACACCGTTTGCACTGGAACAATGTAAACTATGCAATGTTATTTAATATCATAAGGTTATAATTAGCTTATTTTAAGTTTTAAGAGTAAGTGTTTAATAATTTAATCATTTTGTAGATTAAAAATCTGATCTGTTACCTCACGTGACTTTCTCTAGCCACTATATCTATTTTTGTATACTTTCTTCAAATTATTCTCTGATAATTGCTTTTAACAGATTACAAGCGTTTGAATAAGCGGATTTATTACATATTTGCGTGAAGGCACAAGACGATAAAAGAGGCTGAAATGACAGACAAATGGTTACAAATTGATGTGATTCATTCACAATATACTCGTATTTTTACCAACTACAAACTCATACACATCTATGCAAAGATAGGGTCAGACTGAAAAATTCAATGCCATAGCCAGGATATGAACCACGGATCTTCTGGTTGCCGTCCATCCACTCTAAACCTTGAGCTACTATGGCCAGCGTGCCGACATGACATTGAATTCTCCAACTGACTCGAGTCAGTACGGTAACCAGAAGATCCGTGGTTCAAATCCCGGCTATGGCATTGAATTTTTCAGTCTGACTCTATCTTTCCATACTTAAGCCAACATATGGTCAATGTGAAGGAACAATTAATTTTCATAAACATCTGTTTTACACTATTCATACAAAAATTCACTTTTCTATTCTGGCTACGTCACTCAAATATACTTTCACATAAGAATTAAGTTCACAGGCTGTATATAGAAAATTCAAGACAAGTATATTTGTCTTTTTAATGCCATAATATTTACTTATCGGAGGATGCTGAAACGAAGTAAACATTGCCATTCATGCCACTTTTGATTTATGCTGTTAAAGATGGAAGCAGAGACCGACAGATAACGGACTTAGCACCTAAGTACACATCTACGAAATTTGTTTTTAAAGGTGCTTATTTGTCGTTCAGGGGACCCAAAAATGTGTACTTCTGGTGAAACCTTTAAATTGAATTGACTCAAATACATTACTATTGTTTTCCTACTAGCCATGCTGGAGGAAAATAAAAAAATGTGAAAACATAGGGAAGTCATTTGAAATTTCAAAGAGAGTATCACTGGAGATGAATGGGTGAATGCCAATAAATTCTGGAATTAAAATTTATGGCCTCCAGTTTATTACATAGTTTTCTTTAAATCGGGTCTTACAGCAAATGTTTGTATCCCTAATTCAAAATAATATAAGTAACATTATACGTGATAGTATTTATTTCATTTTCAGACAAATTATTTTAGTTAATAATAGTAGCATGTTTTCAGGTTGATTAGTAGCTCCAAATATGCGTGCTCACTTCAAACTATACACTCGATTATCTCCCTAGACACAATACTAGCATTTTCTGCAACATTGCTATAATTGCCTAATTGATATTTGATTTTACTAAATCCAAATTCTTCTTGATTTCAATAAACTAAGCTACTTCCCGAAGATAAAAGTCAGTCAGTGAATAGGATTTTAAGAAGGCAAGTACAAAGTTTGCTGTGATTAATAATAATAATAATAATAATAATAATAATAATAATAATAATAATAATAATAATAATAATAATAATAATAATAATAATAATAATAATAATAATAATAATAATAATAATAATAATAATAATAATAATAATAATAATAATAATAATAATAATAATAATAATAATAATAATAATAATAATAATAATAATAATAATAATAATAATAATAATAATAATAATAATAATAATAATAATAATAATAATAATAATAATAATAATAATAATAATAATAATAATAATAATAATAATAATAATAATAATAATAATAATAATAATAATAATAATAATAATAATAATAATAATAATAATAATAATAATAATAATAATAATAATAATAATAATAATAATAATAATAATAATAATAATAATAATAATAATAATAATAATAATAATAATAATAATAATAATAATAATAATAATAATAATAATAATAATAATAATAATAATAATAATAATAAAGGGAGTGTGATCTAGACCATTTGAAAACTTTGTAGCAATAATTTTAGGAGTGTGAATGAAAGATGCGCAATTCAAAATCCCGTTACACCTATCTTAGTAGTTCAAAAAGCGGATGTGGGGGTGAAAAATGGTTGCCGAATTAAGGAAGTGTTTGACATTTCCGTAACAATTGAAAATGTTCTGCCTCCAGGATCTTTTGCACTCTATAGCAAATCATTTAACGGTGACCGGGATGCGAGGCTATCTACGCATGCCGGGACAAATGACCAGTCCTTTTCAAAAGTATTGGCCATTATGTGTCACTTAAACTGCCCAACGGATGCTTTTTGGGCGTTTCAAGTAGGTTCTTTTTTCAGAATATTCGTTTGTACTCGGAGCTAATATGAACAGTTGTTGTAGTGCAGTTAGATGCAAGTAGGACTCAAATTTCTGTTATACAATTTGACGTATCAGTTTTGTTTGAGTATGTACATCTATATACTCTGCTTAGATGTAATCATGTCTTCTGGACAGCAATGCTATACATCGGCATATGCGAGAAAACATATCATATAGACACACGCAGCTTCCAATCGCTATATTTGTGTTTCCTAACTTACCGTACTAATATTTCACTCCTCTAATCGACCAGATAAGACCCGATAAGGAACGATTGCAGCGCTATTCACTTGAAGGTCAATTTGCCTTAATGCTCTATCCAGTATTATAACGTTTGTTCTAAAACGCGTAGGTGATAAATGGTTTTTGCTTTTTCTACTCCATGAGTAAGTTGGGGAAGTACTCAGGGACATGGCATAGATGATTCATAAGTGTTGCCGCTTGCTTCAGATTTAATCTGGGTGTGGCAGTCGCGAATTCCCACGGCTATTTATTATTACAGGTTAGTTTATAACATAAGTACAAATATATAAATAAAAATTATAGCGATATGCCTTATTTAAAATGTATTTACAGCTGCTCCAATTTACAGTATATTTGTATGAGATTGCAATGCGCCGATTGTTCACTAAGAAAACAATGACAGTTTTGAAATGTTGTCTGCAGTTGCTTTATAAGTTTATTAAAGAACCCCTTTTCCACTGATAAGGATAATGATGGAAGTCCATTTTGAGTTTGAGTATTTCTTAGATAAATGTGTACTCTACGGAGCGCTGAAAAGGATGTTTCTGATGATGTACTAGTGGCAGGAATAATCAAAATTAAATGTGGAATCGTGTAATCTAGTTTTTAATGGTTTCAAATCCGGAATTGGCCTTTGAAATTATGTGGCATTTTTCACCAGAAGAACGCCAACTCAATGACCGATATAATAGGTTTCGATCACACATCAGTCACTTTTACTGGCAAATTGTGAAGTCATTCTTCTTATTGTACTTTTAACACTAAATCATTCACCATATTACTGTTACACGTGAAGAATTAACACTAAAACTCAAGGTTTGCCTTTCCATTGCACTGGCAACAATCGTTCTATAAACAAATAGCTAAAGCCTCGGTTGCCTCGCGAGGTCACTGACATCCCCATGCGAATCTGTACGATTCGAATTTTCCGGTGAGCGCCACTAGCAACTTAGCGAGCTATTTAGAACTGGAGGATGCTAGATGACCGGCCCCGGGGGATCTATCACCGACCGGTCTCGGTGGGTACGTCACAAATTAACGAAATGGAATTCTGAAAGTGAAATCGCTTGGATTTCCCATTATCCTTTGAACAAAAAGTAATGTAAAATTTGGATACACTTTCATCGGTTTATTAGTTGTTGCCGGCGGCAACGGAGGCAACATTAACGCTACGCCACTGGAAGTATCGTTTATTACTCAAAAACCAAATTTCATTCAAGATACCAGTTTTTCAACTCCCTGAAGTAAACAGAACAAAAATATTTTTAGAAAAATTCCATATGCACGTGTGGGCGTGTCTTGCGTGTACGAACAATATGTGTAACTCAAAATCAAAAAACCGATCAAATACCAAACTGATATTTAAGTTCAGTATCTTCCACGACAGTCCTGCGCCGTGGCGTAGTGATCTAAGGCACCATGTTTTGGTTCCCTGCCACGGAATGCGGCCCCGGTTTGATCCCAACCCTGGGAGTGCGGATTTTAAGTCCCGGATATACGACCGGTGCCCACTCAGCATCGTGAGGAAAGTGAGGAGCTTACGATAGGTAAGCGGCCCTGGTCACGAAAACAGACTTTCCGGCTGGGGGATGTCGAGATGCTGACCACATCTCCTTCCCGTATCACTTGGATGATCGCGCACCTCTGCCTTGTGTATGTGGGCGAAAGGCTGGGCTATTATCTTCTACAACACGAAGATTTGAAACAAAATCTGCTAATCCAGATTACTCTTTACCGGTAACTTTTTTTAAAAGGCCTTATTTTCTCAAAAATGACTATCAATTTTCATTTGAATACCATATGTTTAAGATATTTTCATGAGAAATAAAATACATATCATGGAATATCCTTAGAAGTGTTCTGCATTAGATGGCTTTTGCACAATCGATAAACCTAAAAGATCGACAAATGTCGCACAAACAATTATGGATATTAAGTCTCACTTTAATAATCATAGCCGTGGAAGCTTCAAATCCTAAATTATGGATATGTTAAAGTGCATAATTTATGTCAAATATCGCTTATCACCTTATTCCCATATTCCTGTTACAAGAAAATTAACATATGCAATTTCTGCAAATTTTATCTCGAACGTGAAGAAAGAAGAATGTGCATTTGTAAGAATAATTTGTACAAGCGTAGAAATTGCAGATGTTTCATTTGTTGTAATATTTTGGTAGATCTTCAGCACACATTTTAAAATACGAGAACAAGAGACTTAGTCTTAACTGACAACGTTTCTAGAGGTTAATATTCGTTCAGGACAAAACCGGTGCTGTCCAATGTAATATGCATTACACAATATCCTTCAACATAAATACAATAAAGATTCGCAAAAGCTCGCACGTGCCGACTGAAGCCAGGTCTGACAGAAGTTATCCAACTCAACAGGCAACTTGCCAAGATATGATCTCTCCCAAAGTTGTACGAGAAATCAAATGAATTCATCTTCTTACTATGCTGTTTTAAGCTGGTGAATCATCGTACGATGTCCCCTTAGACGGCTGCACGTTCTTCGAAATACACTTGGCAAACGACGTCTTGATCGCACTTGCCGCTTGGGAATAAGCTTTCCTATGTTGACAGTTGAAAACCGCTCAAAGTTCGTTTTTTACTACACTCTTTGTTCTCAGCTCAAGTTGTAAAATAATTAAGATTTATCAAATGTAGGACATTCAGGACACTGTGTTTTCAATAACGCAAAACATATCACAATATAACAGAGCTGACGTCTAGAAATTTCATACGGAAATAAGATAAAGATTAGCTAGATTGAAGCCGACAGTTTTAATGCTGCTTTAAACGATAAACCATTTTAATAAAAACCAGCAGAACTTAAATAACTCAAGTAAATATAAGATTAAACTGAGAAGTATCCTGCAAACAAGCTCTTCTGATCTAGTGCTTGAAGTTATTTTATGCTGTTGTGATTGCCTATAATGCATAGAATTGGTATTTTAAATCCTTTTGGTAGATATTTTCTTAAACAGTAGCTTGTAGGATTACTAACCAGTGGCCTAGATCAGGTCGGCCCAATGTAAATGCAACAATAACAGACACAGCCGTCAACTGCCCGCTGTTATGTTGTGTAAGAGGGAAGGCTGCTGTATTGTGGCGATAGAGGAAGGTCGGTGAAACACTGAAGCTTGTTGCTTTATGTGGTAGTGTTTTATACAATGAAATAGGTATACATAAATTTAACGAAAAGAAACAGTACCTTTTATGTCGAGGTCTCGAAAGGAAGCGCCAGAGTACTCAATATCGATTTTATCAGAAAGTTTATAAACATCTCTGCTCCCGTGGTTTTACTGGTGTTGCCTTATGTTGTCAGTTTAACACCGGTGTTCTTTACACTATAATTACCAAGTCATGGTTGACCTATCTTAAATTTAACTGCCAACTTCTTATGAGTGCAAGTGCTGACAAAATAAAGAGGAAACTGTGCATGGTGTTAGTGCAAATTGGCTTCTGGAAAATTCTCTTCTCGTTTACAAGCCTGGGACAACTAAGGATGATAAATAACCCTATGACATTTTATCAGCAAATAAGAAACATACAATTTGACTGAAATAAAAACTCCACGGTGAAAGCATTTTAGGAGCTTTTTGCGCCTAACCGTCGTACTCTTCCCCTCACAAAACTAGCTAGGAACAAGGTAAAACATTTGGTCAGGTAAAGAAAATTAACTGGTAATTTAACGTTTTATAGCTACTAGTAAATGATTTGAGAGGAGGGTGATGTACAGAAAAATGTCACCAACCGTGTGATTGTTTCCCTGGGAGAATATCAGCAGCTATTCTTCGTTTTCCTCTTCCTCCTCCATCTCTATAGAGCTGCCACACCTCTTGTTTAGATGAGTGCATGCGAATTATAAGCTAAATAAAGTGCATCAAACTTAATAACATATAAGTTTCGTGATTATTTGACGATATCGTCGCTTTAATTCGGCGAGAATTTCTAATCCGAAATGAAACTACTGCCATAAACGTAGGAGCAGTAAGATCATGATACAGACATGCTGAATGATCTAAGGGTAGATACCCATTTTCACCACTGCTGCTTAACATCTGGGTCTTGATATTCTTCTTCAATCTGCTACGCTCTTAATTGAATCTCTTTGCTGGATTTTGCTTCCCTAATTTGAATTTGCTACTTGCAGATTCTTGCAAACAACAGGTTTCATAGAAAGACATCACTTACCAAACAACGAGGAGATGTGAATTCAAATGTCAACATTGGAAATACACAGGTGGCTACTATAAGTATTCAGAAGTGCTTCTTTGGTAATTGATTTGAAAATGGGCATCAAATCTTCTGCACGTCCTTCAGCCTTCCTTATTTCGAGAAGCGTGTCGTTATTTCTCATTGGTGAAATATGGATTTAGGTTATGGCAGCCTTCTTGTATCTTTCCAAAGCGAGGGATTATGATCGGGCGTTGAGGTCAAAGATAAAAGTACCTTGCAATTGTTCCATTCTTCTACAACGGTAATGGATCTGTGTTAAAAGCATCTTCACCTTTTTCCTCATTTGTTACTATACTTGTCGTAGTTACCATACTCTTCTATTTTTGCTGTAATATGAAGTGGATATTGATTTAACGTAACTTGCTGTAAAGTAGATGTAAGGGGATTATGTATGTTGTTGGTGGTTTTCAGAGGGAGGTAAATTCGTTGATAAATTTTCCTGAAGTCTAAGACGAAGATCTTCCCGATTGGACAGAAGGTTTTGATGGTGGACAATATTAAATCACAGAGAAAGTTATAGTCCAGAGCACGTGAGAGTGACCTGACGTTAAATCAAAATTGCTCTTTAAATAATTTTTCCCAGGAGCTCTCCCTTCAAAATAAATATATATATATATATATATATATATATATATATATATATATATAGAATAATACCGGACCTTTTAGGTGTCTGTTGGCAAATAAATTGGCTCTTCAGCGAAACCTGGCATAAGATTGAGTTATTTTAGAGACTTAGGTACAGAACTTATTGATATGAAACCCCCATTATTGATATTTTGTAATCACCTGCAATAAATTTTGTACTAATAAGAAGTCAAAAAACAAATAATTTCTGAGTTAGTTCATATTTAGAAGGCTATTAAGCTACAGAGAGTAGCTGATTCTAAAATCAACATTACATCTATATGATGTACTTCTTGTCTGTGTTGAATTAAACCATTAACGTTTCGGGAGTTACTCTCCACGTAAACTCCATTATTTGAGCTTGGGTGCATTATCGTAGGTCCTGCTCTATTGTATGCCATAACGCCATGAAAGCTGTCACTGGAATTAATAAGGAGGGCGAGGCAACACGTAAGCACCCTGGCATTTGCAAACTGGGTAGCGGTCCTTCCGTTCACTGACACTAACATCGGCGGTCTATTTCAAGGAGTGGTCCAAGGTCGTTCCCGGAGAGAGGGACTCTACTTCCGTTCTAAACAAAATCGTGTTTTTGTTTTTAGCAGGAACGCCTGGATGACAGAAATAATGCAGCAAACAAAACTCAATGCACAGATGCAAAAAAGAAAAATACCTCCAGAAAAGAAAGAAATGTTGTAAACAACAGTCCTACAGAAGTTAAAAGAAGCACAGAACATGTAAAAAATTTAGTAACCTTTGGAAATAAAGCAACCGAATAGTTTAGTTACCCAAAAGAATCTATAACAACTTTAAGGGATTGCAACTCTTACCAACTTAAATGTTACATGGCCGTGCATGCTAAAGGTTGCATTTGTTTTTATAGCGTTCTAAAAGAATATCGATACTCATATTCTAAACACATTCATATAGTATTCTAACAGAGCCTGTGCGCACGCACAAACCCTTTTTTTTTTCTTTTTGGTGCAAAGGATCTCGAAGCATTATGTCTAGTAGAATTTCGATATCACTTTTTGGGGTGAATTCAATAGCTAGGTGGCTCGGATATTAAAGAATGGCACAATAAAGAAAATAAAAGTATTTATATCCTGCTAACGCATTTGATATTACCCTAAATAGCTGGAGAGGAATAAACCAAAAAGTTTCGTATAAGCAATCTAATTTCAACTGCTAAATGAAGAAATAATCTCCCAAATTACTATCATTGTTTCAGGTGAATGCAAATTGGGTAGAATCAAATATTCCTTATCTGGATCAATCAATTATCTCGATTTTTTTTTTTTTTTTTTTTTTTTTTTTTTTTTGTAATTTTACGTCCTCCAACGTTAAGTCATATCGGACGATGAATGGAATGGGTGAAATGACGCTCAAATGAGCACAGGGTCCATAGAGCTTAGAGTTACCCGAAATTCGTCTTTCAGGATAAGTGAAAACCCTGGAAAATACCTTACCTAGGTAACTCACCCTGACCGAGATTCGAACTCGGGACCTCTTGAACGTAAGGCAGACGCGCTACCACCACGCTACCCAGACGGGCAATTATCTCGATGACTGACGCTCTTGATAAGTGGTGTATTAGAACCAAATTAAAATTAGCCCCATATAAATTGGCACATATGATGTTTACGGAAGAAGTCAAACGAGACAAAATCTAGAACGTAAATATAAAAAGACTCAAAACTCGAAGTATTTAGGCATAAAACTGGATTTAATATTACCTCTAAACAGTCATATGATGGTGCAAGTACATAAGCATATATGTTAAGAATCCAATCTAAGCAAATTTAATCTGAAAAACTCAGAGGTAAGTACTGCTTTACAGCAGCGGGGCTACAGAAACGATGTCTACTTTGGATCTACTAATAGTAGCGGGACTTTGGCCTATTGACTATAGAATTAGATTTAGGGGTGCAACTTATTGGCTAAAGAATGAGAAGATGGAAATACTTTTAAAATTATGGGGAAAAGATGCGTACTCAAAAGAGGTGCGGAATTATTTACTACTGGGCAAGAATATTGGAATAATGCACTTTCAGGAGAAATAGTACATTATTTATTTCCAGACATTAAAGAAAGGCTAAAATTGGAACATATAAAACCAGGAAAGGGATTATTTCACTTAGCTACGGAAGTGGTCCATGTAATGTATATTTAAAAAGAATACGAAATAACTCAGATTTATGTAAGCAATGTAACTGTTTAGATTCACTTGAAGATGCTACTTTCGAGTGCAATAAATATAGCGAACTAGTAGAAGACAGTCGAAGGAAACATCAAGGAAAATGCTTAGGGACATCTTAAGGGAATCAGATTACGCGGAATTAGACAAAATGTCTGAAATAATATCCACTAAGGCGTCAGAGGAATATATGACCCGTGACAAAAGAGTTCAAGAAATAACATAGCAACATTCTACGAGAAAGTAATACTATTTGAGAGATCGTCGGAGTGAAATATTAGGACCAGAAGAATCTGAAGAGACAGAGTAACAGACTTTAGAAGACCTAATTTAAGACGCATGACCAATGAATAGAAGACGGCAGTTATGGATATCGGAAAGAAGAGCAGAAGGCACGGAAAGATGGAGAATTTTTAGAGAGTCAGAGGAGATATATGGAGAGAATCGCAGCGGACAGATAAAAGTGAATATGTAGAAGAGGAAAGATAACCCGGATATCTGGAACTGACGAACAAGCTCCATCTACTGTTACCAATCAGTTCAGGAGATGGATACCAGCAGGAAGGAAGCTTTGGATACCAGTTACAGAAGAGGAAATTTAAAATTGTAGGAAACGGTCTTTCGTAATTTGTTATAGTAATTTACAAACTACTAGTATAAACATAGGTTTGAATTACATTGTTGGAGTAGAAGTAAAGTAGAAGAAAGACTGTTTTTAGATAGATTAGATGAGTAGATTTCTAAGGTTACTGGTAGGCTTAGTTAATTAGTTAAGGTAGCAAGTAGTTTATATCTGCAAAATTTGTAAAATATTTTATGTAATTTGATTTAAACATGAATAAAGATAAAATAAAAATAAAGTTTGGCCTCAAATAGATTCGAAAACCGGGTTATTAGATATGCAGATTTTATTTTATTTTATTTATCTAGATTAATATGATGAGGATTCATATGAAGATGTATAATTAAATTAAATAAAAGCACAACGCAGTTTCTTTGGATTAGGCTTTATTTATTTCATAATTCAAGTGCAAGTATCCATTTCTGTCGTTTTAATAAATCTTTTTTTAAACTGTCTTTTGCTTCGGTGTGCACTTATAATTATGACTTATCTCTGCACAGGAAACATTTCTCTCGAAATTTATTAAGCTACTCTTATTTCTGGGTTAAATATACATTTGCAACCCTTTTTTCCATTACATTTGCCCAATTGAGGCATCGAAACTGTTTTATTTTACAATTCTATGAAATTTGAATCTGGAACTTCTTCAGTAAAGTTAATGTAAATAAATGGCATGTAAAGTAAATGAGATTTCACATTAATAAATATCCATGAAGACTTGGTGGTTCCTGATAGGTACACAACTGTAACAAAAATGGGAAACATTGGCAGCGAATAAGATAAGCAATTTACATGAGTAAATTGATAATTAATTTGGTCCATTACAGAATGTTCGGCCCCATTTGCTACAAATTATTAAAACTGATTAGTGCAGCAAACTTCAAATCCGCTGCTATGCATTTTATTGCAATCCAAATCTGATCATGATAGATAAGCTCTGGTCTATTATGTTCTGTCGTGTCTATGAGGATGTAATACTTTGAATCCGCACAGAGAGCAACGTTGTGTCATATATGTAGGAGAGACTCAAAGCAATATCTTCATCGGCATACTTTCAGTGGCATTTTAAAACATATGGTAAAATAAGCAATCAATGACTAAATTGTCTGTGAGTAAGAGATTGTGGGTGGATGTGTGACCTGTGTACGTGAAAAGAATTGTTTAAAAGAAGTAATTAAAAGTGTGTGCCTGTCGATATGTTCCCTATCTGAACACTTTGGTGTGCTGTGGAAGGTCCGGGACCGCTTCGTGACGGTGAAGGAGGGATAGGGACCCTAAGTAAACAAAACGTAGCGTAAGCCACGCACGAGCCGGAAGCACGCTTGTGTTCGGCAGCCGACACGCGAGATGGCAGGCGTCACTAACCTATTCTGCTCCGCTTTAATGTGTCAAACATTAGCAAACTTTCCTTTTACTTTCTCCAATGCTCAGAAAGAGGCGGGCACAGCACTCCACAAAAGATGAACATTCAGAGAAATATATATTTTGGCTTCCCCTAGATAATTAATTATTGAAAAATGCCTGGTAGACATACAGAATGAACTACGCTGGGTTTCATCCACCACCTTGGGATTAGTACGTCAGCACTTAACCAACTGAGCCACCCAAACAAACTAATGATATAGATGGTCCTGTTTACCTTCCGAGGGATTAGATAAAATTAAATGGTTAATTATGTGAAATGAAGTGGAATTTCGATTTCTAAGTTAGACAGTAATTTTCGCCTTGTATCAAAATTTATCTTTTGCCGAAATCTGTGCAAGAATAAAAAAACTCACACACATACACCCTCTCAATCTCTCTGACTTTTATATATAAACAAAATATTGCCATCACCCCAAACAACCCTTAAGAAAAGGTCTTCGTTACCTTTCATTATATATACTCATAGTGCCATTGGCGATTTTGATTAAATACGCATTTATCGATAATACGCAAAGTTTATTTGAACTTACCCGCTACTGGATGGCGGTAGTGAGAGGTTGACTCAGGCGGTTTCGTCTGTGACCGGCATTCGGTAGGCCCGGGTTCGATTTCCGTGATTCCCGGATTCGATTTCCGACCTATTCGACCCATGGGTTTTTTCGGGGGGGTTCCCGGGTCGCCAGGCGAATGCTGGTTATATTAATTACATCTCCAAATTTCTTGCCACTCCATTTCATCTCCATTATCATTTTACATCACCTCTCATCTGGTGGTATCATTCAGAGTAGAGATGTTGACCGCCCTCTGTCTGCTCTCCCTCATCCTTCCTTCCGGGTATGGCCCACTTGGGGCTTGGGTACAATAAACCCAGGTTTCGGTGCCAAATTCCCTGCGCAGTAAGACTAATCCTACCCACTACCAAAAGGGAAGGCTGAAGTGATAACGAATATGATCCACAATTTTTGCCATACTAATGTCATCTGCTGCATTTTAGAAGTAGATATACATTTGCTTGGTACTAACGTATCTGAGGATAGTGTCAAAGCAAGATGGCATTGTACAAAGATATCAGACCTGCCGTGATATACCTCTTAGTTTAATAATAATAATAATAATAATAATAATAATAATAATAATAATAATAATAATAATAATAATAATAATAGTAATAATAATAATAGTAATAATAATAATAATAATAATAATAATAATAATAATAATAATAATAATAATAATAATAATAATAATAATAATAATAATAATAATAATAATAATAATAATAATAATAATAATAATAATAATAATAATAATAATAATAATAATAATAATAATAATAATAATAATAATAATAATAATCATCATCATCATCATCATAAAGGTTTTTTTTCTATGCTTCTCAGCATCTCGTCGTACAATAGCGTGAAGGAACACTTGAATTTGTTCAGAGACCTCTTTATCAAGCTTCAGGTTCTGCTGTGTGCAGTAAATACACGATATCGGATCACTGACTTTACTTCCCTTCCAAAGGAAGCCATGCTAGGGATTTTTATACTCGAAAAGAAAATTGATCGCTCTCCATCGGATTTGAACCTTCAACCTTGAGAACTAGAGACCTGCGTCTTATCCCTAGGATAGGAAAGACAACAGGAAATTTAGAGACTGAAAATAGTCGGAAAAAGTGCCCATTGCAACCCCTTTTAGTATTACAAATTTTAATGTGTAGGTGGTCATCTCCTTAATGCAGTGGTAGCGCTGCTGCTTACAAAGCGAAGACTCGGTTCCGATTTCGGTGCCGGCGTGAAGATTTCTCTCGCTGGAAGACCTCACTAAGTCCCTAAGAAGTCAGTTGAAGAGCTACTAGATTGGTAAGTAGTAACCCATGGTTGCGAAGACTCCACATACCAGCTGGAAGGGACCTTGGCATTGATCATATTCCACTCTTGAATATTGAACCCCAATCATAACGCCTTTAGTGGGCAGAAGTGGGGAACGCAGCGACCGAGCGGTAGATCTTAGCCCGGGAAGAACTGTTGCGTCTTTAAGTATGCAGTGCACTTTAACCTTTGAAAGTCCTTAGTTCTCTGGGTGACGCTGTGTTGTATAAGAAAGAACACGTTCCTTGTTTCTCCAATTCCATAAAACACGGAAACTACTAAAGCTGCACTGTTTATTACATCGCACAGCCTGGCTATCCCTGATCTCAGCATTTCCATAGGAAAGTTTGTAACGATGGTAAAAAGGGCACAGAAATTGGCTGCATCGTATTTTAAAATCCCATGTGTACATGAGATTTTAAAATATCTTATATTTTCGTAATGGGTAATTTTGCTTTTCCTCTTTCATTTGCACCATATCTCACGAGGTCCCTCTCTCAGCAAGAGACATTTTCTCTGACATCAGACGACTCCCACTTGGCTGATACTTTCATAGATTCCGTACTCGTACTGAAGAGAAGTATACCGAATGCGTGTCATTTAGTAAGCAAACGGTTGAGGAACAAAATGTATGGAAGAGGTGTATCCCTATCCCACCAGGTCAAGATGCAGATTTTCAATGGAAATCGATTTTGGTTATACTATGATTATAAAACGAATGTTATAAAGTGCTTCTGTTTTTATTACAAAATGACAAAATGTTATTAAAGGAATAGTTTTCTTTTCCTATAAAAATCAGCGAAACGGAAAATCAAGCTGTGTCCTGTCGTATTATAGTCACTTATAGAGCGTTTAAAATGTCAGAAAATGGAATATAAATTAAAATCATTATCAATTTTACGGCTTACAAAATAATAAAAGGTCAAAAACTCAGTTATAATTTGTTAATTATATTGGGTATTTTATTAGTAAGGAATAATGCAATGATGAAACTCTTTACAAAACAGAAGCAAATAATAATGATATTGACACCGAAATTAAGGGATGCAATGCATAAAGAATCGTGATGGATTTCAAAGGAATTTATATTTGTGTGGAACGCGTGCAGGTGCAGTTGAGTCGAACAGCAACTGGGTTTAATAGTGTTTCAACAAAAGAAACGTAAGAAACAAGGTTCTTAGCAGGGTTCTAAAGGGATAGCACTTGACTCTTTGAAAAGGTATTCTTCGGACACTTAATAATGGCATGACCGAGACTAATAATCACAATGGAAAAAATAGTCACAAAGGGAATCTTTGTGTGAAAAGATAGGACTTCAGAAGTGAAAGTTACACACCCACGCACAGCTGTGCATAGTGTGAAGAAAGACAGTCCGCGGCTGGCGGCTGATTCAGTCGGTTCTCTTTGGTTCTGTCTTAGTCGAAGGCAGACCAGAAGCGATGAGAGAAGATATTTGACAGTTCATATGTACGTGAAGAATGAATTAAGTTTTATCGAGTAATAAGCATTCTACATACGGTCACTTTGAACAGTGAAATATGGAGAACCTTGGTCGGCAAGTTCGAGTTTGATGTGATAAGAAGCAGTCATTAAATCAGTTTGAAACGGGCATTCCACTGTCGATAGAAACATCCTTACTCATACATATCCACGCATACCCTGAGAGTACCCCATTGCTTTACCCTGCGCTAACCACTATTCGCTTCAAACTGTCGCGCCAACGTGGAACTCTTTGCGCCAACTTTTCCGCTACAACATTCACTGTAATGTTATCTCTTTAAGCTGACGATATCAAGATGTCTGACCAGTGTCAACCATAAACATATTGCATATGAATGATTTCTCGGTGACCAACTTTATTTTCAAATAAACACCACATCGGCCGAAATAAACCATAAGCTCAGTGCCATCAATTTCGATTTTTGCCTGGTTTAGAAAAACTTTAATTTGGTATAAAGCGTCGACTAAAAAACTGAAAAGTTATGAAAAATAGCATATGCTTCTTCAGTTCCTAATAAATCCAAGGGAAAGTATAGTCCACTTTAAAATTAAATTGGCATCACAACAAAGAACACCGCAATGTGCACAGTGTTCTGCCACTCCTCCTTCCGCTATATCATTTGTTGGTTGGAGTAGAGTTCGCTGATACTCTGCTTCCATCAAGTAGGAATCAATTCATATCTGAATTAAGACTTGAAGCTTTCCTGAGAGGTTCGAGATCTTCTCGAGAAATAAGCCAGGTGAAAAGATTAGAAATCGACGTTTCGGAAGTGGACATCTCTCCCACCATCAGGATATTGTATTTTAATAAATGTTATAACCACAAATGTATCACTGCATACATTTATAATCGTCTTTTCACCTGGCTTGTTTCCCGAAAAGATCTCCAACAAATTCATGTCTAAGTTTAGCCAATCAGAGACATCGGAGTATCTTCCCCATGTGTAGTAAATCACAGATATGAGCTGGTTTTGTTACACTGCTGTGAGCACCTTTGTTATAATATCAGTGTAGTTATCAAATGGACTGTAAGACATCAGTTAGACGTGCTCAATTACCTTTTTATACTTAGATACAGCAAACCTCCCATAAAATCCCATATTGAAAAGCCCTATCTGTGGTTAAACCCTACTGCGGCTAGGGGCGCAACAACACACCGTCACAACAGAACGGCCACGCCATGGCTGAGTAGTTAGGCCGCTCGGCTCTCACCAAGGCTGCCCGGATACGATCCTAGGCGACCGCCTAGGTGATGGTGGACAACACGGTGCTGGGGTGGTTTTTTCTCCGGGACCTCCGGTTTCCCCCACCATCTCATTCCATCGATGCTCCATCTTCATCTCATATATCATCAGTGTCAACGCCTGTGGTGCCATATGTAGTACAAGTGGGCGTTAAACATTACACAAACACAATATACTCAGAGGTACAGAGCGGTCGGTCGGTCGTCGGGCAAAGTATATGATGTATTGTTAAGGAGTTAGCTAAAAGGTTTCAATGAAGGCCACGTGGTTAATTTTTCCCAAAATGATAAATGGGAAAATCAATATTGTAAGGGATTTAAATACATAACTCTTAGGAAATAAAATCTCAAGCAAATTGAAGCCATAAACAATTTATTAAAACATTGTATTTCTTTGTTTGTAATGATAGTAAAAATATTAAACGATATGGTCGTACTATGAGAGAGCATAGGCACCAAAAACAGCAAAAGAGGTGAGCGGTAAGTTTGACTGAAACAAAAGAGGGATAAACGACTTCCCAAGCTTTTCATAATGCATGATAAGAGTGACGCACGAAAGGTCATACCGTGTAATTTACAGCATTAAGACGACAAAATTGCGGAATCGTTGATCAAAGTATACGAGTGGAAGTAGTGGTTTAATGAACATGCCATAGATGTCTTCACAACTCAGCAGTTACCATAGCGGTACACCCAGCGGGATGTCTCAAGCGGTTCTGTCGTGGCCAGCATTCGGGAGGTCCAGGTTCGATTCCTGACCCATGGGGTTTTTGGGGGGTTTCCCACGTCACCAGGTGAAATCTGGGTAGGTAAATTACATCCCCCGAATTTTCTATCCTTCCATTTCATCTCCATTATGACTTCACATCATCTTATCTAGTGAACTTTTTCAGGGTAGAAGTGTCGGTGGTAGTCTACGAGCTGCATAGTATGATGAAACACACGGTAAACCCTCCTCCTCCTTGCCGGCCCAATGGGCCGTTTCAGGACCACAGTAAACCCAGCGAGATGTCTCAGGGGGTTTCGTCGTGGCCCGCATTCGGTAGGTCCGGGTTCGATTTCTGAACAATGGGTTTTTTGGAGGGTTCCCCACGTCACCAGGCGAAATCTGGGTAGGTTAATTACATCCCCCAAATTTCCTGTCCTTCCATTTCATCTCCATTATCATTTCATATCATCTTTCATCTGGTGCTCTCTTTGAGGTTAAAAGTATCGGTGAGAGTCTCGGCGGTGTATGGCAGGATGAAATACCTGGTAAACTCCTTCTCCTCCGGTAGGACGGTTTCCGGGCCTGCCTAGTGGGCCGTATCAGAACCACGATGGGTGGGATACCGGTTGTACTGGCCTACAGGGGAGTTTCCACCTGGTAAAGTGTAGGAACCCTGCTTTCTGCAATGTCATGACTCCTTGGTCGATTACCTTCTATCTCCTCTCGCCTCATCCTTTTTCCACTTGTGGCTTAGGCATAATCTGGTCTGGGCGCAATGCCGAATCCCCTCCATAGCATAGTCCACTCTACCGCATCGCTAGAGAAACACACCCGGTTGTGCAACGGTGAGAAAAGAGATTTTGCTTAAACAAATTAACCAAGGTTAATTTATGTTAGCCAAAATGTTATACAAGGGTGTAGTTTACCACCCGCTTTATATATAGAAGAAACGGAAACTAAAGAGTCCTAATTTCAAAATAGCATAAGGCAAATACTTGAGTACTCTTATATTAGCTGATGATTTCCCTCTTATTGAAAATAAGGGATAAAATTTACAAATATTTGTTTTTAAACTAAATAAGATCTTTAAACAATACAATATGAAAATATGCACAACAAAAAAAGTGACGCCATTACGAGACAGTCAATTAGAACAAAAATAGTTGACCAAGTTATAAAACAAGTGAACTATTTTTATTATTTAGCACACTGTATTGGATATTATAAGGATTATGATATATTCCTAATATTAGCCATATTCCAAAAAATCTGTGAAACAATTAACTGCATTTACAAAAACAAAATTTGAAGACAAAAAATTGAAATTTTATAAAGCTGTGGCTATACCTGCCACATGTTACGCAATGAGTTGAGGACAATAAATAAAACTCAAAAATATAAAATAAACATCTCAGAAATGAAATTTCTTTGAGGAATCAAAGGGTGCACTAATGTGAATCACATTAAAAATAAAGAAATAAGAGAGGA